>JAQHUG010000406.1:1034203-1080530 GCA_028555095.1 Dicrostonyx torquatus | reverse complement strand
GGGTTCCTGCTTCATGAAAGAGTCTGCTAGACATTCTGCAGGACACAGAAGAAAGTGACTGACAAACTGCCAATACAGGTGGAACTGTCTTTGAAATTTCCTGCTTCATGGTAAAGTCTGCCAGATGCTATGAGTCTATAGACTGAAGATGGATGCTTCAATGATATAGAACTTTGGGTAACTGTCTAGGCAGCAAGATGTCTCTGTCAATTCTAGAGTTTTAGAAGTGGCTTACAATATACTTCCTGTTTACTAAGATGATATTATATTCTTTGAGAGTCTTTGATGGAGTCGAAGAACAGATATTTATAGTTATAGTTTTCCTTAGGTATAATAAAAATAAATTGGATATAAATATTTTAACTATAATTCTTGCTTGATAACTGTTTTGTTGTATATAATCTTGCTATGTTAAAGTTAAATCATTCCTTTTTATTTAGACAAAAAGAAAAGGTGATGTGGGATATCCCTCTGTATGTTTTGAATATCATTGGTTAATAAAGAAGCTGACTTGGGCCTATTGCAATGCAAAATAGGGCAAAGTGGGAATTCCAAATAGAGGAGGAGAGAAAGAATTGGTGGAGTCAAAGAGAAGCCATGTAGCCACCAGAGGAGACAGATGCCAGACATAACCTTACTGGTATGCCACAGCTATGTGGTGATACACAGATTAATTTAAGATTTAAGAGCTAGCCAAGGCTAAGTAGTGTTGTAATAATACAGTTTCTGTGTGATTATTTTGGGTCTGGGTGGCTGAGAAATGAACGAGCAGACTCTGGCTACAAGGAAATAAAACTAAAGAATAAAATTAGGCACAGTTAATATTGAGCATTTAATTTTAAAGTAAACATAAGAGTTTAATTGTCACTCATCCTAAATTACTACATCCTTTCCTAATTGCTTGGGTCTTTATCGCTAAACTCTTGGGGACAGAAAGTAGAATTCACATTTGTGAAATTTAGTCCAATCAGTTTCTCATAGTTGCTTGCAGTGATTCTATGTGAAGGATTGTAAGACCATAGGAGGTTTACAACTGATGAGCAGTTGTTGCCACACTTGGGGTCACAAAGTAAGAGTACACGATCCCTGAGCATTTCAGCTGTGTACAAAGGATGGTCATGTTTTTTTAAATGTGAACAGTTTTAATTTGAGTGTTCTGAGCTTTGATTCATAGTATTTTTGCAAGTGTCAGAACACATATAATACTGAAAAGTCATTCTTTGATAAAAAGCAGACAAAAATATTTTAAAGCTACCATGACATGGTCAGCATGTGGTAAGGTATTATGTTTATAATAAACCTAGCTGTTATTTAATGTAAACATTGGGGAAAATTTGGCAAGAATTTGTAATTAGAGGCTCTTACAGTAATAACATCAGGATATTGTCCAAAAGAATAAAAACAATGTGTATATAGAGAGATATGTATTTAGTCACACAGGAGATGCCTGTAGAAGAAACCAGTATAATTATAGGAGCAATCATAATGTTTTCTTACCTTTTTAACAAGAATCACAAGATAAAAACATTTACTAATTAGAAATTATAGAATCCATTAACCTTATTTATATGTTTGGAAGAGTCACACAGTTTTATGTTTATGGACATAAAATCTATACACACATCTATATAACAATCTATATGAGATTTATCAAAGCAGTCGATGGGATATTTTACTGATTTATTTATTAGCTCTGTCTTTTGATTGAGAAAGTAGTTGATTGCAGAATTAATAAGAATATTTAATATTTGTGCAGAATACCTATGTCATGTTTTATGAAACCAAATATACATCATCCTCCATTTTTATAATTTTACAATCTTTATATATTCTTTCAGAAAAATGAAAAACTCATAAGTAATTAGTTTACATTTGAGATAAGAAGTTGAAGGGTGCAACAATGTACTTGACTATTATTTATGAAGTAGAGCCTTATACAATTAAGATACTGAATTTCTCTATAAAATTAATCATAAAAATATATATCTATCAGAAGGGCCAGTACATTTACTAATTGTTGAAAAGACCCTTAATTATCTCAGGCACTTACAGATCTCTAGAGAAAGTACTTTATATGTGACTCAAATTACTGTTAATGTTGTAAATCACTTAAAGCTAGGGTGTTAAATGATTAAAATAAAGAAGTTTTCTGAAGAACATTTTGGAGCAGTCACCTTTGGGCTTTGGCTGACTTTAGGGAATCAGATCCAGTGTTTTAAATCCAGGTGGTTAAGGTCAATGTTTTATCTCAAGTGCTGACAATTTCATTTATGAGCTGATTGCATAGGAGCTAAAAACTATATTGCACTGCATTGTGCTAACAACAAGTATGGCATTTTCTAAGGCTGTGTCCATGATAATAGCATTTTGTTCATTCTGTTGTCTCAGCTAGTCTGGTCTGCAGCCATCAACTAGTGATTCTTGTTATTAATTTAGACTTATGCCCTCCTGGCTATGGTTACCACCTCTGTGCTTCTGGTTTTACCTTAGTCTTTTTTTTTCTTTCATTATTACTAAGAATATCTTGTTAGTTTGATTACTATTTGTTACCACTGTGATACAATTATCTAAGACCGTGGCTCATTCATCTTTGCAATAACTCTTACCTTTTCACTTTCCTAATTAGGAAAAAGTTAATAAAAGTTATGTAAAAAAGGCATTAGTCTCTGAGATATTTGCTTCTGGCTTATTATGTAAGATATACTTCTTTCTGTGTGGTTCACAGTAGGAAAGAAAGTAAATCTGATGTAGTCTCTTAACATTAGACAAATGTGACAGTCATTTGAAGGAACCATCAATATATTTAGGAACATGAAGAACTTGGTTCTCTCCTACCAGTCGTATGTCATCTTGGATGGAGATCATTTGACCAATGAACCTAGTGAAATAAACTATGCGGTGTCCTTTAAACTTCTACTGTGAGAGGATTTAAATACTTCCCATAAAATGTACTAAAATTTGTATAAACATTGATTAATTGAACATCCAATATAAAACATCCAGGTCCAAATAACACAAAAGCAAATGGCACCATGCTATCACAAGGTCATTACTCCAGGGAACAGACAAAAAACTATCTAATTAAAATAAAAAATATGAAAAATAAATAAAAATTTACTGTGAAAAATAGTGATTCAAAATCTTGTGAGAGACCACACAGAAACAGATATTGAAACAAAACTACTTGTTGCGTTGGCGTGTGGGTGAGGAATAGTAGGGGCCTAGTGTGTTAAGGATATAAGAGAGAGTTGTGGAGAAGCCTTCAGAGTCATGGTTAAAAATAGGGGATTTTCAAACTGGATGGGGTAGAAACTCTTAGGAGAGTTTTGGTAGGAGGGTAATATTGGAATTGTATGATAAAAAGAAGCATCTGCCCATGAAGATTAGAGTGTAGTGGCAAGGAAGTGAAGACAATAATTAGAGATCTTTTTAATGTAGGCCACAGGTGAAATGTCTGAGCTAAGTTGGCAATAGGTAAAGGACTGAAAGTTATAAAGCTCTACACATGATGAAGATAAAACTAACAGGATTTTACAATTCTGTTGTAAAATTAGAATGAGTGTGTGGTGTATGTGCATGTATGTGTGTCCACATGTGTATGCACATATTTATATATGTTGGTTGCAAAAGAGACCTAGTGGGCAAAGTTAGATATTTCTTAAACTATTTATCTGAAATCTGCAAAATAAAGATATTGGTATATACTGAAATGAGGAAGATTTAGATATAGGTGCATTTTAGAGTGTGAGTTTCCAGAGCTTAGATTTAGATAGGTTTTAATTTGTCCTTTAGTCAGTGAAGACTTCATGGATTGCAGATTAATATTTCATAAATTCTTTAAAAATATCTCCATGATGCTACTTGATTCTGAACTCTGAACTACCCTTAAAAAATGTTTTTCAAGCTGCATTATTTTTAGAGTCTGACACTGGAGAGTTTATTTTAGGCATATTTAACTACAGTTCAATTAGGAAAGTTTCCTGGTGTAACACAATCCATACACACAATGAGGCATAATTTCATAAAAATTCTTCTAAGTATGTGCCACTTCTTCCATGAAGATGGATTCTAGAGATCACCTACAAATTAAGAATATATTAGATTGATTTTAATTTATGTTTATGAGTGCTTTTCTACATGTATGAATGTGTACCATGAGTTCCTGGTGTCTGTGGAAGTCAGAGTAGGGCATCAAATGCCTTAGAACTGGAGTTACAGATGGTCGTGAACTACCATGTGAGTTCTGGGAACTGAGCCCTCATTCTGTGCAAGAGAAACAACTGTTCTCTTTTTTAAAAAATTTTATTGAGCTCTACAATTTACATTTTTCTCTGCTCCCCTCTCTGCCTCTCCCCCCACCCTTTACCTCTCCCTCAAGGTCCCATGCTCCCAATTTACTTATGAGATCTTGTCTTTTTCTACTTACCATGTAGATTAGATCTATGTAAGTCTCTCTTAGCGTCCTCATTATTGTCTAAATTCTCTGGGATTGTAATTTGTGGTCTGGTTTTCTTTGCTTTATGTTTAAAAACCACTCTTATGAGAGAGTACATGTGTGTTGGGGACCGTCGCCCCAACATAGAAACTGGTATTTTTCCCCAAATGTGTTCCCGGAGGCGCGAGGAAGAAACAGGCTTTCACATCATCACCGTTTAAAGGCCGCTTTGGATTTCTCTTGTCCTTTACCACGTGACCTTGCCTTTATTGTCCCTCTCCCAAGCTATTCATGCTCTGAATGCTCCCCCAACTCTTGAGGAATTTCCTATTCATATTCCTTTTCCCGGACACCTCCTCATAGCCCACACACAACTGCATTCTTTTACCAGCTTTGGAGTCAGTTACTTCTCATCGAGCAATCTACAAGTGAAAAGGAAGGCTGGAGCCAAACCCTCCTCTATTGTCTTTCTAAATTGTTAGCTTTCAGCTACCAAGTTGCATGGTGTCCTCAGGCTGGCAGATATTGAAGCCCACACATGTGACAATTGTCTATGTCTGGGTTACCTCACTCAAAATAATATTTTCTAGCTCCATCCATTTTCCTGCAAAATTCAAGATGTCATCTTTTTATGCTGTGTAATAAATACTCCATTGTGTAAATTTACCACATTTTTCTTAACCATTCTTTGATCAAGGCGCATTTAGGTTGTTTCCAGGCTCTGGCTATGACAAACAAAGCTGCTGTGAACATAGTTAAGCACATGTCCTTGTGGCACAATTGAGCATCCTTTGGATATATACCCAAAAGTGGTATTATTGGGTCTTGAGGAAGGTCGTTTCCTAATTTTCTGAGAAATCGCCACACTGGTATCCAAAGGGGTTGTATCAGCTTACATTCTCAGCAGCAATGCAGGAGTGTTCCCTTTTCCCCAACAACCTCTCCAGCATAAGTTGTCATCAGTGTTTTTGATCTTGGCCATTCTTACAGGTGTTACAGAGTTGTTTTGATTTGCATTTCTCTAATGACTAAGGATGTTGAATATTTCCTTAAGTGTCTTTCAGCCAGTTTAGAGTTCTCTGTTTAGGTCTTTATTCCATTTTTTTATTGCATTATATGATCTTTTGGTGTCCAATTTCTTGAGTTCTTTGTATATTTTGGAGCTCAGACCTCTGTTTGATGTGGGTTTAGTGAAGATCTTTTCCCATTCTGTAGGCTGTCATTTTGTCTTGTTGACCATATCCTTTGCATTACAGAAGCTTCTCAGTTTCAGGAGGTCCCATTTATTGATTGTTTCTTTCAGTGTCTGTGCTGCTGGGGTTATAATTAGGAAAACTTAAAGGAAATGGACAACTTTCTGGATAAATGTCACTTACCAAAATTAAATCAAGAAGAGATAAGCAAATTAAACAGACCTATAAATGCTGAAGAAATAGAAACAGTAATCAAAAGCCTCCCAACCAAAAAAAAGCCCAGGATCTGATGGTATCAGCTCAGAATTCTATAAAACTTTCAAAGAAGAACTAATACCAATACTCCTCAAATTATTCCACACAATACAAACAGAAGGAACAATGCCAAACTCTTTTTATGAGGCTACAATTACCCTAATACTCAAACTGCATCTTAAATGTTTTTAAAAATAATAAAATGAATAAAAAGACATCTTTAATTTCTGCTCAGCTCCCTTTCCTATCTGAGGCAGAATATTCCTTTTCTTTGAGGAGTCATTAGCATTTCACCTAATACTACCATCATGTGGGATACAATTATGAATATGTGTTCAAAATTATTTTTGAAAATGGTAACAACTCCAGTTTTGGACTATTGAACACTCAGGAAACAAGGAAGTATTTGTTTTCATTACCTCATAGCTCTTGAGTAGGTGTTAGTAAGACATAGGACAGATCAGCAGAAAGATCGGTAAGAATCTTTCAGTTTTTCATAGGAAAAATCCATTGAAATATAACTGAAAAAAATATATTACTTACCTAAAGAAAACTGCCTCACGAAAAGCAAGAGAATAGGAAGATATCGACCACTGACTATGCTCTCTGCATGTAATCATGGTTAATTACCCATATAATAGAGCTAATGATAGCATAAAGTATCAAAAATAGTGTTTCTCTCCAGGCAAAATTAATATCATACTCTTAAAATGAGTATTTCTTGATTTCATCTGCCATTTACACAAATCAATCACTAAGTTTGAGACATAAAACCAAAACATCCTATGCATGTGAAGGTCTTATGAATCTTATCTACCTGGGGACATAGAATGAAACTGGTCCATTCTAATAGGCACCTGCTTTGAGAACAAATGAAAAAGAAAGAGAACTTACAATTTCATTTTTCTTCTACCTTGAAATATCTAAGGTACATCAAAGTTGCTGCACTTATTCAGAGAATTTTGTAGTAGGTTTTATTATTAACTGATTATTAGGGACTGTAAATATCCCTAACACATAACATACAGCATGTCATTTGAAGCTTTCAAAAACAGTAAGAAATAAAGACAAAAGCATTATATTTTCAAGTTTCTTCATCTGAACCACAACTTTCTTCTATTCAACAGAGAATAGCAATTCTACTGGTAGATTTTTCACTCCATGAAGGACAGTACTAATGCATAAGGGATATGTCAACTATGATTAATGCTGATGACTCAGTAACACACAGCAAGACACTGAAATAATGAAACTTCTCTGATTAGGGATGTCATCATCTTAACACATGGTCCATGGGATACTTTACTGTGTGCTAATTTACTTTTAAATTTTAAAAACTTTTCAACATGATAACATAAAAGATATCAGACACACATATGTTTAATTATTCCTTTTTTAATGTGGGCTCTGGGGGTCAAATTCAGATCATTAGATGGAGGCACCTCAAAAGAGCCCTCTCGGTGACTCTAAAAATATTTTCAGAGACATCAATATTAAATATATGCTGACCTTTTTCTTATTCTTCTCAAAACAATATACTATATTATCAACTTATAACATATTTATTAGTATTAGGCATTTTAACATTAGTATTATTTAGTATTAGTAGTAATTTTAGTATTAGGCATTACAAGTGAGAGTCAGTTATAGTGGCCCATGACTGTAATCCTAGCACTCAGGAGTCAGAGGCATGTGGGTTGCTGCAAGTTTTAGGCCAGTGTGATTAATATAGAAAGTTCCAGGCCATACAGAGCTACACTGAAAGACCCTACATCAAAAAAGAAAGAGAGAGAGAGAGAGAGAGAGAGAGAGAGAGAGAGAGAGAGAAAGAAAAGAAAATGAGGCTGCATGTAGGTTATATGAAACAGTCGAGATAACAGGAGTGCTGTCTCCTGGTACCCTCCCGCAGGGCACCTGATTGATGAGGTGTGACACCAAGACATTCTTTCCTGTTTTCCCATATGTTTCCTGGAAGCTTGATTTATGAGAAATAATTCAAATACTTTTTTTTTTTTTTTTAGTTTTTCGAGACAGGGTTTCTCTGTAGCTTTGGAGCCTGACCTGGAACTAGCTCTTGTAGACCAGGCTGGTCTCGAACTCACAAAGATCCACCTGCCTCTGCCTCCCGAGTGCTGGGATTAAAGGCGTGCGCCACCACTGCCCGGCTTGCTACTGATTTAAATAATTAAATAATTCAAATACTTTAGAGCATATTTGTGCAAGGTATCCTGACACTAAAGGATTACTTTTTCCAGTATGTTTTTGAGTTCTCAGAGACAGCTAAGGTAACTATAATCAAAGGATATTCCAAAAACAAAAACATGAGTAAATGACTCTGCATCTCTATAACACAGCTCTTTAGGTTTTCCCCTGCCACCCAATGTGAACAGCTTCCAAACATGTTTAAAATGCAAATTTTCACTTTAAGATAATTTATGAATTGTTGTGATATATTTTCAAAGCATATTCTTCTGCAAACCAGACAAGCATACAAAAGCTGCTGCAATTTAATTCATCACTTTTTAGAATAGCGGAGTGTGTACTGTTTTATTCTAGTATATTGAGGCTTTCAGAGCCCTGCTGGTGGTCCTTTTGCACAATGCTGTTTTATATCGTGGCACACTTTTATCAAACTTCACAGTGCCATGTAGCGAGATACTAATTAGTCTTATAAATAAAATCCTGGAGTTAGATATTGGGAGGAGGGAGAAACTGAAAGATCAGAGAAGCAGAGCAGCCAGCCACTAGTTCTTACCTCTAAGAAATCCTTAGAACCAAGGGAGCAAGATCTTATCTCTACAAATCCTCAGTCTGAATGCTCTGAGATCCTATCTCCACCAGCCTTGTATTCCTCTCTCCACCTCCTTAGTGCTGGGATTAAAGGCATGAGCCTTCACCGCCTGGCTATTTCTCTTTTAGACTGATTCGATCTCATGTAGCCCAGGGTGGCCTTGAACTCTTTCTGTTTTGTCCTCCCAAGAGCTGGGATTAAAGGTGTATGCCAATACTGCCCGACCTCTATGGTTAACTAGTGACAAGCTGCACCCAGGCAAGCTTTTTTTTTTTTTAAAAAAAAAACAAAATAACAAAATATCACTAAAGTGTCATATACTTTAAAATATTCCACAGTGCCTAAATACTTAGAGAATGAATTGAATTCTGAGAACTTTTAAATCTGAATTCTGCTGTACAGGGAGGAATTATAAGGATAAGGGGCAATATATCACCACAGAAAATGTTTGTTCCACTTTTTTGTTTAGCAGAGTATGTAATGTTTAACTATTGTTTGTAAGGAGAGGCTGTGTGCTTTTTTCCTGTGTGCTGCCCAAACCTGAAATAATTACATATGAACTATATCAATTGCAATACTGCTTAGTCAATGACTCTAACGTATTCCTAGATAGTTCTTTTATCTTAAATTAATCCATTTCTATTAATTTGTGTACCGCCAAATGGTTGTGGCCTACCAGTAACTTTCTGTCCAGTGTCTGGCTTCTATCTCCTGTAGTGGCTACGTGACTTTTCCCTTACTCTGCCTTCTTCCCTCCTTGATCTGCTTAAATTCCTGCCTTGTTCTATTCTGCTAAGCCACTGGCTGAAACAGCTTTATTCATTAACCAATAAAAGCAATACATATACAGAAAAACGTCCCACACATTTCCCCTTTTCTGTCTACAGAACTTTATAGATATGAGCTAACTTTTCATGTCCGCCTTCCCCAAATAGATGTAACTATTGCACTCATTTTACTACACTCAGAGAATCTGAAGAGTTAAATGTTATGGTAAAGCCCATACAGCTGGCCTTTGTCCCCCAGATTGTATTTTATTAATCAAGGGGTCAGACTACTGTGTCATACTCCTGATCCCACCCTGACAAGGGAGAAAGTGAGGTTTAAGGAAACACAGGATTTTGGGGGGGGGACTGGAACTTTCCCTGAATTCTATTTCACTCTGAGACTTCCTGTTGGGTCTTGCTGTCTTTCCTAGAATTATACCCTAAGATGACTGTTGTATCAAGGAAGTCTCCATGATTTTCTGAAGAATGGTATGATCCAGAATGAGAGTAGGCCTATCAAACTTGGGAAAGTGGATTGATCACTTTACAGAAGGGCTGGCTCATTCAGTAGAGGAACTGTCCTGCTTCTGTGTGGTGGCCTAACAAAAGATAATTTGCATGCTTTTATAGACTTAACATAAAAAATATCTGTCATTTATTAGAATTATTATTGTTTTCCATGAATACATGGTACATTCAGATGATGCTACTGGTATAGGCCTAGGAGACCCCCTTCTGTTTAGTTTTAGACTTATCCTATTTAAATACATAGAATCCCCACTTGACATTTAATTTGAAAAAAACTATCCTTTCTAAAACTGTATTCAAGTTACCTAATTTTTTATGGTTTGCTTTGGCCTTTTAAAAGTATTAGCACAAATATCTTTGATAACAGTGTTTTCTGGATGCTGTTTAGTGGTACTTTTGGCTGCATGGTGTTCTAATTAAAATCAGAAGCTGAGATGAAGAGGCAGTTCTCCTATGCAGATGAGGAAGAGACAATTAGAGAGTGTGATTATAGGAGAGTAGAAATGTCATGCAAATGTCACATCAAATATCCCACTCTATGCAGGTTACAAGTAAGTGTAAAACTTCATTAGCAAGACAGAGCCAGCAAGGAAAACCTGCTTTGCAATGCAACTCTATTAAGATTTCAGTTATAAAAAAATTCAGTTATAGTGCATAGTGTGTACTGAACAGAATAATTGGAAATTTCAGCTTATTGCAATTTTTGTTTCACTGGGAAAACTTTATCCTAAACCCTTTACATCAGGAAATCAATTGTTTTACATTTCTGAAGTTCCCACTTAGACAATGTTTAGCAGATCTTAGTATTTAATACCTATGTAAGTTGAACAAAATACAAACATAAGTTGACTGATGCGTGAAAGTGATGTACTGGTAGCATAAATGTAAAATCTATAACTGGGTTTTGGCTCACAGGTAGAAACTGGGTTCATTCGTTCTCTTCACTAGCAGTTATTTTCTGTGATGTCAGCTGTGTCTAAGGCAGCCTGCAATTATTAGGCTCTTTTGTTCAGTTAAATGAAAGCATCATAATTTTAAGTGAAAGGGCAAGGGTGGGAGGAAGGGCAGGAGAGAATGAGAACAAGAAGAAAGAAAAAAATAGGAAGAAGTAAATTAAGGGAAGAGAAGGAGGAAAGAAACATTTTCAGATGTCTGTCCTATTCAGTTACCTTGGGTCATCCTGGAGCCCACACCATGGAAAAATACAAAGTGGCAGATTTAAGTTCAGGCTTGAAGGTCATCTCTGAACATGTAGACCAATCCGAGGCGAAGGTTCCTGTGATGTGGTCCCATGAAGGTCCTACCATGTGGCTTCATGATGGGAAAGGTGGGAAAGCAATCAGGAAATAGCCTTTTATTTCCTGAAACTAATTATAAAAAGACACATTTTAAAAAAGCACTGTCTGTTAGAAAACAGACAAACCTCATCTGTGTTTTCAGAAGTCAGGATTAAGGTTAATTCTAGACAGGGGAGAGGGTGTGGGATCACTGACTGGACATGGCATGTGGGATTCGCATGGGGTAAGATAAACTTTTCTGCCAACATGTGGTTGGTACATCGTGGGTATTTTCACTTTCTTAGAATTAATTTAGCTATATATTACTGATATAAATACCCTCTTCTATTAATTATACTTCCATTAACAAAGTAAAATTAACCTGAGAATACAAAAGTTGCCACATTGTCTGTGCACAATAACTTGCATGAATAAAGTGTGATAGATATACTCAATACTCCAACCTGAGCACTGAGACAACCTGGAGTGCTTCAGCAAATGCACAATGAAGCCAGGACATATCTTCGGATGTTGAAGGATGCAGGAATATAAAGCATTGGCTGACTGCTATAGTTTTATGCACACTGTAACTGGGACAGCTCATAATTCTCATATGACCTCATGCTGTGTGATTTTGAGTCTTACATTTGAAAACCTGATTTTATATTTAAGCAAGCGCTCTAATAAAAACTGAATGGGAGGTGTAGATGGTACATTTAACATGCCTCTAAGATTTAAGGAATTGTGCAGGACCCACCAGGAACTAAAATCTTTTGAATTATGCCTATTGAGGAGGAAGTAAATAATGCTAATGGATTGATCTTGTTAGTGGAATGCCAAATTGGACATTACTCAGTTGCTTGGACATAATTATTTTTTACATGCAAGTGCCATGTATTCATTTGCTTTAGACATAATGAAAAAGCTAGTGAGATACTCTTTGTTATGAGCTAACAGAACTTGGAAAAAGCTACATGAAACTATTTTCTAATTGATCAGTTAATGTGCTATTGTTTAAATCAGGCCAGAAGTTAAGACCAAAAGAAATCAGTAATGTACTTTGAAGTTGTCTTTTAAAATAATATGTTTAACGGATGAAATTTTTGTTATTACTCAATTTCATAGTTCTGTGCAGAGATGCTCATGCTCAGAGGCTCAGGTGCTTCACTGAAGAACTCACAGTACTCGGCAGACCTTTAGGGCCCATTTGTGGCTTTATGGTGCAGCTGTCATATATATGTTTTGGAGTCATGTTAGCAGGTTTCCGTTGTGTTCATCTGGCTTTTCTTTTCTTCTGTCAGAAAAAAGGAAATGAGGACCACAAGCTTTAAAAACCTTGTACAAAAGATTCTGGTCTCCAGAATGACTTTTATATTTTAGGAAGTTGCCTTTCTTAACATCCTTGAGACTAAGGAGACAGGTTTCAATGTGCATTGCTTGATAGAAAGCTTAGTCCTCCATGAGCATTTAAAAAATCCTATCTACTTAACTATTTACAATGTGGTTGCTGTGGGAACTCCTTCAGTCCATTCTGGGTTATTGTGGAACTCTTCTTTTACGCCAATATTTGGCTGCGTTGTGCCTCCTCTATGCCCAAGGATGCAAAACCACAAGGTAAATTTTGTTTTCTATAAGAAGCAGCAGAAAGTATAACAGGAATTGGGCCACAGCTCAGTATTAGAGGCAGCAGGAAGGTGTTGAAGATTTGAAATGCAATGGGAATATAAAGAAACAAAGGTTAAATTCTTTAAATAAGGACTAGATAATACTTTGGTAAAAGTAGCATTCTCATTGGGACTTTACCCATTAGTGGTAACTCTAGGCAAAGGTGGACTAGAACACACTTGAGGGACAGGGGCCCCGTGACATCTTCTAACTGAACATGGGCTGCTTTGGGTGCCAGGCAAGCTATTATGTTGATGCTGAGTGATGAAGAGCAGTCACAACAGAGGGAAGAAGGGAAAAGAGTCTGGAATAAGGTTTGAGTGGAATGGGGCTGTTATTCATCATTATTTCCTGGACGCTTATGCACTATTTTCTGGAAATTGAGCTAGATTCTGTAATTGAAGATTTTTTATCAGAGCCAGAGAAGGGTTCATTAGTCATGAAACATGAGCAACCAAAAAGGGTATTGAGGGCAGATTTAAAAATGTCCTCCATCATCCCTGTAAACTTTTATTTTTCTTAAATTTTTTTAAATTTTCATTGTTTTTATAGAACTCTATATTTTTTCTGCTTCCATCCCTTCCTCTCCTTCCCCTTCTATCCTCTCCCATGAACCCAATGCTCCCAATTTACTCAGAAGATCTTGGTTTTTTTTTACTTCCTATGTAGATTAGATTCATGTATGTCTCTACTAGGGTCCTCTTTGTTGTCTAGGTTCTCTGGGATTGTGAATTATATGTAAGCTGGTTTTTCTTCGCTTTATGTCTAAAACTCACTTATAAGTGAGAACATATTGTTTTTGTCTTTCTAGGTCTGGGTTACCTTACTATTATGATGTTTTGAATATCCATCCATTTGTCAGTAAATGTCAAGATGTTATTATATTTTTCCCACTGTGTAGTACCCCATAGTGTAAATTCACTACATTTTCCTCATCCATTCTTTGTTCAAGGAAAATTTAGGTTGTTTCCAGGTTCTGGCTATGACAAATAATACTACTATAAACATAGGTGAGCACATGTCCTTGTGATTTGATTAAGTATCCTTTGGATATATGCCCAAAAGTGGTATTTATGGGTCTTGAGGTAAGTTATTTCCTAATAATTTCTGGGAAATTACTATACTGATATTCAAAGCATCTGGACCAGTTTGCACTTCCACCAGCAATGAAGGAGTGTTACCTTTACCACAGAGTTTCTCCAGCATAAGTTGTCGTCTCTGTATTTTTACTCAGCCAGGTTGTTATTTATTCTTCTGCTACTCCTAAGCTATAGGCTTGCCACTCTGACACAAAGATTTCTCAGCTTTGACCTTAGGAAGTTGTGGTTCTTTATACAGCCTAGTCAACAAGAAACTTTTTATTTCTGGATGCACATTCTACAAAAATTTAATATGAAGTTGTGTAGCTATGAATTGGTCTTTATGCAAAGAAAAATGTTTCCCATTGTATTTCCACTGACAGTAGGAATACTTATCTGGTGAATCAGTGAGACTTAATTTCTAAGACCTCCCTGGATGGCTGAGCAAGGTCAAGAATAGCTGACTGTAAAAAGGACTATTTCTACAGAATCTGGTAGAAATGTTGCCTCCGGAGTGATTCAATGAGGTGGCCCTACTTCACATAGTAAGGATATATAATATTCGGCTATTTTATATTCAAAATATTATTATTTGACATTGAAATTTCACATAAGGTTTCTTTACAACTTTCGGGATTTGTTTATTTCTATGTTTTTTTGTGTCTAATTTTAGACATAATTTGCCTAAGTAGGAGATGCTACATCAAATTAAAACTTATAAATAGCACACATTATTTATTAGTTAAACTTTGAATTTATCAATAATGTATCATCCCATAACAGTAGTGGATAAATCTGAGGCTGATCTCTTATACTAGCATGCAAAAAATTAAAATTCAGACTTTTAAAAGAAATGTACAAGGAAGGAAGCAAAACCATAGCCAACATGTGCTCTGAATTACCTCCACTGCTTAATTGGGATTTCTTTATCAAATCCAACAAGAGAGTGAAATAATTACCATACCTAATATGACATGGAAGAATATTTCCAAGCTAACTTGAATTATTTCATAAGATATTTATTTTTGTACACAGTGCTGTGATGGCAAAGTGAATATATTTTATTTAAAAGTACCAGAAGCCTTCCATGGCTATAGCCCCTGTAGGAAGGGACTAACTTTTTATGAGCACTCCTGTGTATTATTCAGTCTACTCTATGTACCAGATCAGTTGGTTAACTGGTTTCCCAAAAACTTTAAACCCACAGACATAAGGAGAGTACAAATGAAACATACCCTTTGATATCTCTATTCTCAGTCAGAATCCCATTCGTTTTTATTCTGAACCTAAAAGTGCAATGTAGTTTAAAAGAAAATTAAACTGAATTAAAACAATTTTCCATGGAGAATTTCTGAATGCCCCAATAGACAGCTATAGACATAGTCAATAAACTCTGAATGATCAAAACTGTGCTACTTTCTCATCTAGACTCCTAGAAATAACAAATTCAATCAAACTAAAATTTCACTCAAAGGATCTTACTGATAAAACAAACTATATGTTATGAACATTTTGGGCCATTTGATAAAATATATTATGTTTAATCCTGGAATATAGATCAGCAATCGATCAGACATGGCCCTTGGTTTTGATCTTCCAATGTAGAGATAAAACAGGCACAAAAGGGTATTTATATTGATAAAAATGAGCAAAAGATATATTTTCTGATTATGCATAAAATAGGGATAGGTTTGGAGTTCAGTCTCGATCTTCCAGATATCCACAAGTATGTAGCTTCTGTGGACCTCAGATCTACATCTCCAATATGTGAGACTACAGTGATCTCTTACAGGATCCAGTCAGTAGAGAAAATTAATAAACATCGTCATTATTTATTTTGAACTGATTAGAGATTATCAGGATAGTATGAATAACAGCAGAAAAAGAGAAAAAAAGACATATAAAAGGTTCCAATGCATGGACTATGAATACTGTCTCTAGGACCTCCTGGTGGCATGCTTTGCTGAGATTTGGGAGTTTTTTGTACACTATAAAAACAAAATCTCCTCTTTTCAATCCTCACTTCCATCTTTAATCATTGTAAATGCATTGTTTATCAAATAAGGGCTCATCTTTTCTTATATATTTGGTATGACTTTTATACTTCATGTAGTATATAAAATGGAGTATCAAACAAAATTTAAATGAGTCTGCCAATTTTGAGTTTAATTTGTATAATAAATAGTCATAAAAATCATAGTGTTTGTAGTTATATGAGAAATGAGAAGGGGACACTCTGATCTCATTATGCAAGATTCAATAAATAACTCTTTTGTCTTTCCTATGTCTTCACTAAATCGAAACAATATTTAAAAGGTTCTAGGCACTTTCAAGAGCAGCAGTGGTTTGGGTTTATATATGTCCATTCAAATGAGAATACCTTAGAAGCACTGTGCTAGCTAACTCATCTCTATCCCTAATCCAGAGTCAAAAGACTCAATGAAATTGTGTGTTTATTAACATATATCAGTGTTTTGAATGAACTAATATGGAAGAAAAGGAATACTTATACAGTTCCTCACTATCCATCAGTACACACAGGACTATTTCCAAGACATGGAGCTCACTGGTCATGTTCTTCCCATGGTCCTTTCCCTCTGTAGTCTCATCACATTTCGACAGGCTAGTTCTGGGATAACTTTTGATTCTAAACACATTCTTCCTTCTGTCCAGACCAAGAGACGTTTAAAGTGAAATTTTGGATGGAAACAAACCTTCCTATAGAATCCTAACTTACACATTCATTCCTCAATACTTGAAAAAAACAGAGTTCTTAAAAATGCCATATTACTTCCAGTCTACTAGCTCTTTCTAACACAACCAATGCAAATATCAAAACATCTGCTGATGAAGTAGATAAGGGACATGAAAAAAGAATAAAAAGCCTGTGGGGGAAGATTATAATATCTGGGCTCTAACTTTTTGGCCAGTGTGGTAATCTTAAACACAAAATACTAGAACTTTGAAAATATATGATAAAATAAAAATTGTTCAGTAACTGTTAATGGCAGAAAGAAATTTTATGTAACTAATAGCTTACATATTTTACTGCTGTTTGATGAGCTGTAAAAATAAAGACATTTTTCAGGCTTTTAGTTATGATGACATGCCTAATAAATCAGATACCACCATTACATCACAATTTCACCTTTGTTTATTTACATTAATTAATCTTCATCTAGGAGACAATATTTATCATCTTTATTGCTCCCTTTTCACTTGAACAAAGATTGGTTGTAGAATACAATCCATTATAGTTTCACTTCCAAGTCATTAATCTAACTAAAAAGATGAAGACAATTATTTTAAATTAACTTAGTGACTAAACTGCATTACAGTTGAAGGCAAGTTTCTAACTCAGCAAAAAGAAAATTATGTCTCCTTTCATCAGTGTGCCTAAACTATCATCTCTTTCATCTTGAATAGAGTATGCACACATCGGACTTTCCTTCTTTTAATGAGGCAATGAGAGTTTATCAGGCTCTTGTGAAGTGTGTGGAGGATTTAAAGAGACACAAGAATTCAAGAGAAAAGCCATAATCTCCAGCTAGCAAAGGTAGCTCCATGAGTAAAAGATACTTGCTGATAAACCTGAGCTCTGTCCCTAGAACCTACATAGCATATGAAGGGAATCGATTCCTGCTAATTGTCTACTGACTTCCACAAGCATGTTGTGTTGCATGAGCACACACACACACACACACACACACACACACACACACCACATAAATAAGATAGATATGCATGCAGACAGGAAGATGATATAAATCTTATTCTCAAAGAACGTTCAATGTCATAGGGAGTAAAGTCCCTAAACATAAAAGATTCAGTGTGTGAGGTTTTAATATAGGAAAATACTGAAAATAAAGCCTTTAAAGAGTAAAATTTCCTACTCAAGACCTGCAGTATTTCTGATGTTTTCTTGAAATTTATATTTGCTACTCATGAAAAGGAATAAGTGTTCCCTCCCACACAATGTAAATATTCTCACCTATAACCTCAAAATAATCACACATTGCCTATTCTAAAGAAGAAATTGATTCTGACACACACACTGGTTAACAAGTTAAGTTAAACACGGAAAGGAAAACATTATGAATAAGTCAAGTAAACATAAAAATGTTTTCTAATGTTTAATGTATGCAAAGATTATCCGAGATTAGATAAAAGTGATTTTATATATTTGGATTCAGTTTTCTACGTCTTGTCAGTTTTAGGCCTGGAAATTTTTTAAGTTTAAGGTTCATTCTAGTTGACTCAGACTCAGGAAGCCTTGGGTCATACACTGAGGTACTGTGCTTGATACACTAAGATGCTGTTAGGTATTCTTGCTAGGATCACAATTATGTTGTATATCTATTTGTGAGACACACATTTTTGAGTAGAAGAAACATGGGTTTTGCCAAATAAGATATTCATCTTTTAAATGCTTATGTAGAATCAAAGCAGTCCCTAAAGATGAAAATTCATCGAGTCAACGCAGTTTGTCCAAGAATAGGAAACCATAACAATATTTCAAATAAATTAAATAATGTACTTCTTTCCTAATTATCAATTATCACTTAGAAGCTTGTAAATCAGTTATTGACTGCTTATTGCCAATTATCTTATTGATGAAATTGTGGATTTTAAAACAGATAAGAAATTTTGACAAACTCACTTGTAATTTTTCAATTTAAAAGGAAATCACATTTACTCAGTCATAACATGCCTGAAACATTGTCATTATACACTGTTCTTGCTTTATACAAAGTGTGCCAACTCTTATTGACCAAAACATTTCATTATGTTATTATATAATGAAATTTATAATAATTTTGTTTTGCACTGTGTAAAAAGTTCCATATAATTGCAGATAGTATGTTTGAAATTGGAAATTTATCTGCATCCTGCTACTGCAACAGTGGGTAGAATATAGTAGGTGGAAATTAAATACTGCAATGCTACAAAAGCAAAAGTGGCTGATAACAAATTCATTCAAACCACACAGTGATGGAAGATGATCAAATTCATATTGTGGGCACCTGTGAATATCATGGCTGTAAGCTCACACATTATGTTGTAGAAATAAATTTTTAAAATTTTTCATTGTATCCTACATGAATTTCAAAGAATTGTGGTAGTTTCTGTGGAATCATACATTTATAACACAGATGAGAATATAGGGAGTTACTAATAATAAAAAGAAAGACCTGAACTTGAAGGGGTGATGGGGTAGAGGAGTCAGTGAGAGGTAATAGCAAATGGATATGATGAAAACATCTTCTGTATATCACACTCCATTCACCCAAGGCTCAGGGATCATTGCAGAAGAGGAATTAGAAAGATTGTTAGAGCTAGATATGGTGATTAACTCCAGGAAAACTATGTTCTAGGATAGATGATGTGGGATTCCTGTCTGTATGCTGTGAATACTATTGGTTAATAAAGAAACTGCTTTGGGCCTATTGCATTGAATATTAGGGCAAGGCAGGAATTACAAGCAGATAGATGTAGAGAGAGAGAGTAGGTAAAGTGGATAAGACATCATATAACCACCACTGGAGACAAATGCCAGATGCCAGACACTGAAAGAAACCTACTGGTAGGCCACAACCACATGGCAATACACAGGTTAATAGAAGTGGGTTATTTAAGATGTAAGAGCTAGCTAGAAATATGTTTAAACTATTGGCAAAACAGTATTGCAATTAATATAGTTTCTGTGTGATTGTTTTGGGTCTAGAAAGCAGGGAACAAACAAGTATCCTCCAACTACAGGTAGCTAGGCGGACAGTTGCACAAATGAAATTAGAATAGTTATGACAGCATATATAAGACCTACTCAAGCTCAAACCAGACAAATCCCGGCATGAAAAAGGAAGTCTGGCACAAATTTAAACCCTTAGCTGAGTGAGTTATTAGAAATTAGAAGATACTATGACAGGAAAACTAAATTTTCTTTAAGGATATGGCTGTCGGTGAGTTGATCACATGCCTGTGGAAGTTCACACATCCAGGAGTGTATGGTTTAAAAACTGTACTTGATAGGTTTAGAAATAAAAAGGGGACACAGAGTTGGGTAGGTAAGGAGGGGAAGGCAGATCTGGGAGGAGATGTGGGGGCTGAATATGATTAAAATACATTTTACAAAATCCTCAATAATATAGAATGAGTAAAAATACTTTGCATAAATGTATAAATTAGTCAATGAATAAAAACAAGATATAAGAAAGAAAAGGAGCAAATGAGTGACCCAGAAATGTCAGTGCTAGACACACAACTTGGAGGAATGATGAAGGTAGAGAAAAAAGAGTAGAGAAAAATTGCTGTAGCTAACAGAGCATGAGACACAGTTCAGGACAACCCAAATCACAGCAGACAGTGGTGAGAAGACGGGGGTGCCCCTGGGTGAATGCAATGAGGGTAGTGTTATCCTAGAATAGAAATGTAAGCATGAAGACATAGCCCTATGAAACTGCTGCCACAAGGTCATGGTTAGTTGGAGGTGCTATCAATCACAGTAAATCATATAGCAACTGATAATGAATAGGATTAAATAGCTTGAACATCGCCATGCTAAATCCTGCATGTGTATGTGAATGATTTTAAATACAAGAAACACCTTTGTATCTGATGTAATCAAGCCAGGATAAAAGTTAAGGAAGCTGTAAGAAAGACTAGAAATAATTCATGTGCATTTTTCATTTCTTGTAGGCAAGTTGCTATTTTTCTTTGAATATGTTTATCTTCATAGGAAATAGCATAATTAGGCATTGTTTCTACCACCACTTCTCAGATGAGTTAACTAGAACACAGGGAGATTAAGATTTCTGCCCCAATTTATACAAGTGGAAAGTGGTAGCCACTAAATCTAATGAAATCCCCAAGTCTAGTATTGCACAAAACTGTTTTGTTCAAAAAGCATACAGCAAGAGGCAAAAGTACATGACACACATAACTGTGATCATGATGTCATAATAAACATTATGCTTAAAATATGGGAGATTTGGAACAGGGAAGATAGCTCAGTTGGTAAAATATTTGACTTGCAAATCTAAGAACCTGATTCCCAGAGCTCATGTGGGAAAAGCTCAGGGTGGTGGTGCATGTTTGTAAGTCCAGTGCAAGAGAAACAGAATCAGGCAGCTCCCTGAACTTCCTGGCTGGCCAGGATAGCCTACTTGGTGAGCGCCAAACTAAGGAACACTCTTGTCAAATGAAGGTTGATATTGCCTGGATAATGACACCCAGTATTGTCATTTGCCAACCCCCATGTGTGTTCACCTGAGTGCATGTGCACACACACGCACACACACAAACTCACACACACACAGAGACAGACAGAGATAGAGAGAATGTACACACATGTACATGTATACTCACACATATATATGTAGGAAAAAATTTTAAAACCTTACAAAAATATGGGAAATTTTAACTGAAGCTATTTGAAAATATTATAGACCAATTTATATCACTATTTTGGAAAAATTAATCTTGTTTTGTTTTCTAAATGGTTTTTGATGGATGTACTTAAATGTCTCTGTTTTTAATTGTTTTGTTTTTCTTTTCTTGATTTATTATTGAATATTTTTGATTTCCTTTACTAGTTTACTTAATATACAAAATATTGGGACCAAGGAATGCATTTTCTATTTCTCAGGTTCCTATGAAAGTTTTACACTAATAAGGTTAAAAAAAAGCAAATATTAATTCTAAGGAATTCCCAAGTTCAATCATGTAACACGATTAATAAAAGCTCAGAGACAAATATCGGGATTCAATCTGAAGATCAGAAAAACAAAATAGCCAGCCACTAGCTCTTACCTTGACCTAACTCCAAAATGGCAATCCTGCCTCCATGAAACCTCAGAAAAAGAATGATTGAGAGCTGTTTCCTCTCATTATATCATCCTCTCTATGGCTGGGATTAAAGACTTGCAGCATTGGGATTAAAGGCATGCACCACACGGTTTCTATGGCAAACTAGTAACTACTAGGGTTAAAAGTGTGTGTCACCACTGTCTGGTCTGAAAGGCTGACCAGTAGGGCTGTTTTACTCTCTGATCTTCAGGTAAGTTTTCTTTATTAAAATGCAAATGAAATGACAGTACCCAATCAAATGTTTAGTAAGTAGCCAGTTTAAATCATTTTGAATTAAATACTAAAATATATGTTGAGTTTAGGTAAGTGAAATTGAATTGTGTCAATCCTTAAGCAGTCAACACCCTGGTATTTTAAGGCCAGTGAAGTTCCACTTCATTGTTATAATACAGATTTAAAAGTTTTAACTGGTTCATCTACGATTAATAAGTAAATTTATTTCTCAGAATTTTCAGTTTAAAAACAGAAATTTGGGACTGAAAATCCAAATATAATGTGACCAAAAATCAAACGAAATTTTCTCACATGTAGCAGTGAGCTACACTGTTACTATAGAAAAGAGTGAAATTGCTTTAGAGAAGAGTGATAGATAAGGCAACTGAAAGTCTCAGTGAGCTCCCCAGTTGATGAAGAGGAACTGCTATGAAAGACAAAATAGAAGGAATGTTGAAAAGTATGTCTAAGCAAATGACTAAGGAGACAGTGATAGGTTCTTAGTATATAAATCTATGAAACTCACCAGTAGCATTTAACCTTGACTTTACTCACCAGTAGCATTTAACTTTTACTTTAAATAAGTGGGAAATTGAAGGAAAATAAGTGAAGTTAACCCCTACATTACCAAAAGAAGAAAAAAATTATCGAGAGTCCCTTGAAAGGACTGTAGGTCATTTAATGAGGTGACTGAGAAACTGAAAGTGCAGCCTTGTGTCAAGGAAAGCATTCAGCTCTACAAAGAAACTGTCATTGTCTTTTAGCCGCTGACCCCAGGAAAACTAAACATTAAGTGCCTCTCAGCAGTGCCCAATGCAGTGAGCGAGAACATAGAATCTGAGAACTGACACTGTATCCATAGGTGGGTGCTAGAAAGGAACTATTAATAGGATTTGAATTTGGTCCCTCGATATGGACAAGGGTCTAAGTTGGAATGTGACCTAGAGCAGATGCTATCAGTTATTCCTTTTCAAGTTTAGTTTGTCTCTTCTCTTGTCTGTGTTTTCTTTGACATATATAGTCTCTCTTCATTCTTTTCTTCTTTTCTTACCTGGCCTTTTTTCTCCCAAAAGTAATAATCTTAATAAATTCAAAAACTTCTATCCTTCATTTTTACAAACTATATCTAAATTTTGGAATGAGACCCTAAAAGTGAAGCATTCAAGTGACAGGAGCCCCTGTCTCTTTGTTTTAAATTCTTCTTTGCAATGGTGTCTTCTGTGTAAATGCAAACCATGAGATCCTGGAAATACAGATCCTCCTTTAAGTTTGGTGTCTGCTTTATAGCTTGGAGGACATTTGAATTCATGGGGATTATATTATATTTCAATGTTATATTTGCTTACGTTTCAACACATTTTATTTGTATACATTCTATGGATGATCTTGAATATTTTGATTACATTTATTTGTGGTCTTATTATTCTTCTAATTAATTGTCTTATCATAGCCAGGATTCAACTTTCTACATTTAAAATGCAATAATGAAAGGACAGACTCAGCAGGATATTTTTTATAGTCACCAAGGCTGATAATGAAAGTATTTTTCTCCTTTTATTTCTTTATTTTTTTCTAGTATACTACATAATAGATGAAGTTCACTCAGGATCTTCCTATTTAAAGACTGCCAAACAGTTTGACTCCTTTTGCAAAGGAAACAATGGTTATAGAAGTAATCTTTACTATGTTTCACCATTTAAATGGCTAAGGGAGCTTACATCTTTGCTTCCTCATCTCTACTGAAACATAGGTTGGGTCTCTTTGCTGTATGCACATTGTTGAGAAATGGAGCTTGGAACTTATAGAAGGCCATTCTGTGACTATAGCAGATGAGAACAGAAAGTGAACATAACACTGACAGAGAACGGAATGGTGAGCTCCTTATGGAAAGTCCAGAAAACTATAGGTTTCCTCTATTTGCTTCTAAAGCAAATTATATTAGAAAGAAATTAATTAAAATTGGAAAGGTGTCAGATAATAATATAAAAAGTTACACATATGTAAATGTTATATCCAAATTTCATATTAGCAAGACTATTTATGACATGTGTTTGTGAACCAAAGGGTCATTTGGATGACCTGGGTAGATATTTTTGTTGTATGAATATTTCTTTTCTATTTCAATAGTTAGTAGAATTGACTTGCTTCCTGAAGGTGTTGAAGGGACTAGAGAAATGAAAAATGAAGTATTAGGAGATGATGAAGCTACAATTCTTTCTTCCTCTTTTAAAATTTTTTTTCCAAGACAAGGTTTCTTTGAGTAGCCCTGCTGGTCCTAGAACTCACTGTACACCAGGCTGGTTTTGAACTCATGGAAATCTATTTGCTTCTGCCTCCCAAATGCTGGGATTAAAGATGTGAACCACTGCCACCCTGCTGATAAAATGACAGTTTTATTACAAACTACTTCATGTGGGAAAGGAATGATAAAAAATTCTCAAAAAGGAAAAACCTCTTGAGAGTCCTTTAAAAATCTAAGTACACTGTGTAACAAAGGAGAACATCTGATAATTGCAGAGTAGGCAATCAAGCCACAATGAACTTATAATAGGGACATCAAAGCCTAACTCTGCTGTGTTATAGACTGCAAGATTGTGGACAAGTTACCTTCTTCCACTTTAGTTTCTTTCTATAGAGGGTAGAAACCCATAATTCTCATATTTTCCCTAAAGATAAAATAAAATTGTGTGTGAAATATTTTCCAATATTTAACATAGTAGGGTAATGTGGGAGTTCCCTTTGTATGCTGTGATTACCAATGATTAATAAAGAAACTGCTTTGGGCCTACAGCAGGTGGGGTAAAATAAAATGAATGCTGGGAGAAAGAAGGCAGAGTCAGGGGAAGCCATGTAGTATGCCAGAGACAGATGCCATGGAGCTGCTTGAGGCAAAAGACGCCAGTCACCAACTGGAGCCTTGCTTGTAGGCTAGGAACCTCATGATAAAATACAAAATAATAAAAATGGGTTAACCAATAAGAAGCTAGAGCTAATAGGTCAAGCAGTGATTTAAACAACAACAATAATAAAATAATAATTTCTGTGTGATTACTTTGGGAGTCTGGGCAGCTGGGAAATGAACAATCAGCCTTCCTACAATAGTAGGGTACCCATATAATTGGGTAGATGTAATTAAATTATAATGCACAGATATGAAGTACAAATTATTAAACCAAGGTGACTCATTGTGTTAGAAGAGTTTGAAAGCTATGATGCATGCGATGAATTTAACCACTATCAAATATTATCTAAGTGATAATAAGAAATTTAACAGAACATGGTATTTTCCTTCAGATACTAATCTCTGTAAGAAGGACTGAAAATGGTTAGGATAGTCTGGGTTATTAATGTTATCAAAAGTAAGGATAAATAAGCCATGATGGTGTGCACCCTGACATGAAGATATTGTCATCCATTTCATCAGTGGAATTCCAATCAAGTATTGTTGCTAGGGTCCATTTTATTCCTTGAAGATGGTATAATTTTTATATTGGTGAAATCTTGAAGTTGACTACATTGAAAACAAATAAGGGTGCACTTTCTTTTTTTGAATTTTTTATAACTTTTTAAAGGTTAAAAGAAAAATTTACATTTACTCCCCTTGTCCCAGGCCCTCCCGCACCCCAATACCCCACCCGCTGTCCCCTTGCTTCCTTAAGATGGGGCAGGATACCCTGCCCTGTGGGAAGCCCAAGGCCCTCCCTGCTCCATCCCGGTCCAAGAAGGTGTGCATCCATATAGAATAGGTTCCCAAAAAAGTCAATACATACAGAAGAGATAGGTCCCTGTGTCATTATCATTGACTTCTCGGTCAGTCCCCATTTGCAGCCACATTCAGAGAGTTCAATTTGGTCATATGCTCCTTCAGTCCTGGTCCAGCTGGATTTGATGAGCTCCTAATAGATCAAGCACACCATCTCAGTTGGTGGGCCAGTCCCTCATGGTCCTGACCTTTATGCTCATCCTCTCCCTCCTTCAGCCCCTCCACTGGACCCTGGTAGCTCAGTCCCTTGCTCTGATGCACTTTCACAGAGAGGATAATGAAATGTGAAGGTCCACCTCTAAGGAAAGAGGAAAAAGCTCACTGTAATTCTTCTACCTTGTCCTTAATGTTTATAAGCTTGTAAAGTTCATCTTATATGTAAAAGCAATTATTTATTGATGAAATTTTTACTTTGTAAATTATATCTGGTACTCAGGGCTAAGAGAAACCACCTTCCTTACTTGTGTTGATTTTGTCTGGCCTGGAATTTCATTATCGTCTTCTTAATTTGCACCTCACATTGTATGATCCATTTTATTAGCTTAGCAGTGTGTTGAACATGTACATCAGACCAGATTAAGTAATTTTATATTTTTCTCAACAAAGAAGAAATAGTCATAGACTAAGCTATAGACTGTTGAATAACATGACATCAAATTGTATACACTACTACATTACTTCATAACACTCATTGCATTAAAACCATTCACTGTTCTATGTACTTTCATTAGACTCTTTAGTCTTCATTCCCATTTTAACTCAGATATATTTCATATATTATCCCTTTGTATGAAGCTTTTATCTTCTTCTATAAAGGGACTAGAAACATTGTATTAAGCCCTTTCCTTCCTGAGAGTTGGAATTTTTTTCTTTTAATTCATCATTTGATTTTTAACTACACAGATCTGTTTGTTTTTGCCATTTTCACGATCCTAAAAGAAAATAGCAAAATGATCACATTTTTTTAAGCCTGAGAAGCACATTAAAGTATTGAAGTAGAATTTAACATTCAAAGGCAAAGCCTGCTATGAGCAAAAATACAGCCAAAATAATGTTTCCTTTTGGACTAAAAGATAGGTTGATTGTAACTGCATGGAAGGTATCTTTGTGAGGCTAGTTTGGTGATCCTAAATACTTTGACATTATATTTAGCAATTATCCAAATTTATTTGATTATCTCTCTAGCACTTCACTCTAAGTGAAGAGATAATCCATTAAAGACAATGAAAGGAATTCTTTCAGTCACTAAGGACTTTACTAATGAAAGGAGAAAACTAAAGTAGGACAGAAAAAGTAAAGTGGACAAGTAGTCATCTTGTCCCAGGAAGTCCTGAGTTAAAATTCTCTAAGCTTAGCCAAGACAACCTTTTAATCACCTAGAAAATAACCAAGAACATCCATAAAAATGCTATTTATGAGTAATATAATAGATGTGCACTAATAATTTAATATAAGTATATAATATGTTTGTTTGATTTTTAGTTTATGATGTCTGGGTAAAGCTTCTTCAGTGATGACTTAGAAACTTGAACTTTTCCTATTTTTATTAGGCACATACCTTATAGATATAGGACAAACTTCCTCAGCTCCAAACATTTCTTGTTTGTAGAAAGATTCTAAAAAGAAGAGAAGAGTTTGGGTAGAAATGGACGGACATTTTATATGGAGTAAAATAAAAAAAAAAACATTGCCTAGCATTCTTTTTCACCCTTCTTCCTTTATATATCATGTGGCAGGAACTGTGTCCCACTGGATCAAGTGCCTGCACTAGAATCAAGAGATGTGATTTTCTAGAGCAGAGAAGTGGGTGGGTCATAGGGTAGCTTAAAGCAACTGAAATTTATTTGTCTAATTTGAGCATTTCATAACAGTGAATAAAACTGGGACTCTTTTGACAAATATTGATGGAGTTTTATTAAAGTTTGGTGTTAAACTACTCCAAGAAACTTAAAATCACTTTCTAATTCTTTTTCAGGACATTTTCAGTAAGTACCATATTTCTTGAGAAAATGTCAGTGTTTGAAAGGGTGCATACTCTCTTTAAGTTCTTAAGATATCATAGTGAAGGGCTTACATTTCTAAGCACGATGTGCCTTGATTCAATTTTGAGCATTTATCAAATTAGTAATATTTATAAATAGCTTTCATTTACTAAATAGTACCTGGTCACCCAAAATGAATTATTTTTGCAATCTCTCAGATGAGCCATGTTGTTTGTGAATTTCATCAGAACGTGCTCTGTTTTAAGTAGGCCACTTGCTCATTTCCCAGCTGCTGAGACTCTCAAAATAATCACACAGAAACCATATTTTTAAAACACTGCTTGGTCCATTAGCTCTAACTTCTTATTAACTAACTCTGAAATATTAATTTAACTCATTTCTATTATCTGTATATCGCCATGTAGCTGTGGCTTACTTGCTAAAGTTCCAGTGTCTGTCTCCGGCAGGGATACATGGCTTCTCTCTAACTCTTCCTTCTTTTACCCAGCATTCAGTTTAGTTTCCTCCACCTACCTCTATTCCCTGCCCAGGCTCAAGAAATTTTCTTTATTAACCAAGGGTATTCACAGCATACAGAGGAGAATCCCACATCAATGCTCATCCCTGAAGTCCACATTGCCCAATGGTTTTTGTAGAGAGTAGGATTGGTGTGTTGCCAGGAAAGTTTCCTGAAAGAATACAAAGTTGGGCTGCCTTCTAAATTTATGACCAGAATTTAACCGCCTCAACACAAAGTCCATTAGCCATTTCACAGACCTGTTTGTCTCAGTGTAAAATAGAAAACTTAGGGGAAAAGGGAGGAGAGGGAGTATCATAGCCTTGATGGCCATGGGACATGACTCCTTTCAAATTCCTGCTCCCTATGCCATCACAGATACCTAACAGACTTAGTGAACAAAACACTCAGGTTAGGAAAAAGCAAATGCAGAACCGATGCAAAGTTGTATTTCAGAACTTCAAGAGAGAATTGGAACTCTCCAGGAATGTTTGATAACTATATAAAATTTTAAAACTTCACTAATGCAAATGCAATGTATCAAACTCTTTATTTTTTTGCACCTAAAAATGGAACATAGTTCTCACTTTTATTCTTGTCACTAATGAGGCTTGTGCATTGGGAACCTATTTAACAACATTGTTAATGAGCTCATTCTAATATTTTTATGATTAAGTTAGCAGCATTAGGTAGACCTCAAAGCCTACTTGTTATGACAAAAGTGTTGTGCAACTATTTCAAATAAAACAACTTTCTCCCTTGCTGTAGGAAAATGCTCTTGTATACTGTAAACATTTGTATTAGCTTGATAAAATGCTGATTGGCCAGTAGCCAGGCAGGAAGTATAGGAAGGTTAAACAGACTAATAGAATTCTGGAAAGAGGAAAGGACAGACAGTCACCAGCCAGAAGATGAGGAAGCAAGATGAGAATTCCTCACTGATGAAAGGCTTGAAGCCACATGATTAAACATAGATAAGAATCATGGTTTAATTTAAGGTATAAGAGCTAGTTAATAATAAGCCTGAGTTAATAGGCCAAAGAGTTTATCATTGTTATATGTTTTGTGTGTTTCTTTGGAACTGAATGGCTGTATGGCCAGGTAGGACAGAAACTACCATTTACTTTTTTTTTTTATCTCCTTCCTCTCATCTCTCTCTGTATCTCTGTTTCTTTCCTTTTTTCCTATCTTTTCAGTGGATCTCATAGAACTGTTGAACAGCTGACACGCTATCTTCTGAGTGATGAAAACTGATACTTTTTCAATATAGTTCCTTTGCTGATTAACAATTGATAAAGCATAAACTCCAGTGATAACATATATGGTTTGTTTTGCAAAGATATAACTATATATCTTTGCTTCATCTTCACTTTTACTGTGTGCCTTTGCTAAATAGTTTTGCATATGTGAAACAAACTTTTAGACACAACTCTAAAAGCTAATAAATGCCAATATGGTAGTAGAAATACCTACAGTTTTTGTTTAGAAACCATGTTTTCATCAAAAATATTTTCTTTTTTTCAAGAATGAACTCAAAAGTCTTTCATTGCTCTCCCACTCAGTTCCTTTTCTCTTTCAACCATCCTGTCACCTCCTGTGCCCTCATGTTCTCATCCCATCTTCCATCCCTTCCCCTTTACCGACTTCCCTGCTCTCAGTTTACCCAGAAGACCTATCTAATTCCTCTTACCTAGACAATCCATGCCTTTCTCTTAGGATCTTCCTTGTTACCTTGCTTATTGGAGCCCATTTCCTATGTCAGAATGCCATGCTCAGCCTTAATTCCAGGGAGAGGCTTGGTCCTGTCCCATCTTAATGTGCCAGACTTTGCTGACTTCCCATGGAAATCCTTACCCATTGGGAGGAGTGGATGGGAGCTAGGCTTGAGGTGGGGCAGGAAAAGGAAAGAAAAACTGTGGCTGGAATGTAAAATGAAATTTTTAAAATTAATTAAAAAAGAACATACAATTCTCTTGGACGATAGAGTATCTGGTTAACAACAATACATTGCATCATTGAAGAATATTTTAAGGGTAGTTATCAAATGTCTTCATTGCAATAGTAATGACTATATGAGACAATATACATGTTAATTGCCTAGATTAGTCATTTTGCAATGTTCATATTCTTCACTGTATCTTTTCCTGTACTATAAGTACAACTAATTTCATCTGTTAAAATGTTTTGTTCAAAGAATGAAAAAAATTAAAACTATAAAAATATGAAGCACCAAAATTAAGGTATAAATGTAAAAATATATTGTCCAATGATATCTGAAGATTGATTTCAAATAACTATTTTGAATTTGGGAGATTCTAAAAATGGCAAGACCTATCTGAAGTTGTCAGTCATTCCATGCAGCTTCCACTTAGCAGCCATTCCTAGTCAGCTCTAGCAATTATTCAAAAAGCCAAAATAGTCCAAAGGATATACAACAAACAAACAAGCATAAATCAAACAAACCCAAACCTTCCTAGTGGCAGCTGTGATATGATAAAGAGGCGACATTATATCCTACATTTTTTAAGTAAACATCAATTTGATTCCAAATGACCAATTTGAATGTTAAGAAAAGTCATGGGGAGTTTGAGAAAGTTCATGTACTGAAGGGGTGACAAGAAATGGGGCAGGGCTGGTATCAATAATGGTTAAAGGATTGTTTCAAAGAACATTGACATGACTTTGCACCCAGGAAACTACTAATGTTCATAGAGTGGAATGGTAAACTATAATTTAGAGAATTTATTCTCTTATTTTGTAGCTGGAGAGAAGGGTGTGTGAACAGCAAGAACCAAAGGAGGCCAATTAAAAGATTTGCCCATTAAATACCACAGACTGGAATTCAGAAAAATACTTGTCTAGAAGGCAGAGACTCAATACTAGGCTCTGTAATCTATGAGGTATGAGGCATATCTGCACAACCTATGCTATGATATTTCTGAAGCTTTACAAGTAAATGATCAAGGCTATGTTCTAATAAAACTTTATTAAAATGAACACTAAGAAATGTTTAAACTAAAAAATCACAGTTTTCTAAACCACAACTGAGACTTTTAAATATCCCCTTGGAATTTTAGCTCAAATACCACATGGAAAGTTGCTGTTGACAACCATTTTCACTGTTGCATTATTCACAACAGCCAAAAGACAAAAGCAATTTATAACTGTGCAGTGTTGAGCAGCAACTTTGACTGGGAGCACCTATGTCCCTTGGACCAATTTAAAGTATTCTCTGAAGTTTGCTAAATGACTCTTTTGGAGGGTGAGGGCTCCTAATGCCAAGAGTCACTGTTCTGTATACATCTTTCTTTATTGTAATGTTCTGAATTTATACCATGAAAGAGTTTAAAGTCTGCTGGGTGAGAGCAGACATATATGGTCAGGTTCAGAGCATGAATCTAGTATTACACCAAGAATCTAGTCCCCAGGAACCCTGAAGAGATAACAGAATGTAATTTTAGGAGGGTTGACTTTCTTCTAAAACAGCATTGTCAACCTGTGGGTTGTGACTACTTTGGGTGGGGAGTTGAATGACCCTTTCATAGGGGTCGCATATCAGATATTCTGCACATCAGATATTTATATTAGAATTTATAACAGTAACAAAATTACAGTTATGAAGTAATAGTGAAATAATTTTGTGCTTGGGGTCACCACAACAGGAGGTACTGTATTTAAGGGTCATAGCTTTAGGAAGGGTGAGAACCATTTCTCCTAAATGTCTAGATTCAAGATTCCAGTGCAACATTTGGCAGCTGCTATTAATTGGTCTAATATTACTGTCCTTTGCCTCATTTCTACAAAATGAGAATAATAGCACTCACTGACCACAAAGCAAATTCCCTAACCAGGCATGCTGGCCTTCCTGGTGTGGAAGAAAACAGTGAGGAGGGAATAGCATTCTATTTTGAGTTTACTCCCTGATTTTCATTAACTTTGCAGAATGCCTTCCTTAATATTTGCCTTGAGGTTTGGAGTTTATGTCCTGGGACTCATTAAGTATGGGAGAGCTGTTCTATGTGGTTGTTTCCTAAATGAGATTTAAACAAATAATACCTTACCTGGCTGTACAAGGGTAACCTAAGCTCCTGGTTTTTGTCTGTTCTGGGAAGGTCCTAGAGGCATATATTCGCTTAGGGAGGAGGCCTTGGGACTGACTAGTGTATGCACAATCCTTACAAAGAAGAAGACTGAGATCAGGGATGAGGATGATCTGCCTAGAACCACATCATAGGAAGCCAGGGCTGAGGCCTTTGGTCATTCATCCCCAACTTACAGTGTTTCTAAAACAGAATATCAGCCTTCTCCTGGAGAGACAATTTTCTATATGCATGAGATACATGTAAGTATTTGGATGACTGGATATTTGACAGCTTATCCACTGTTTTTTATATAATGGAAATAATTAAAAGAACAATGCTTCTTAAGTTATAAGTATAATCTGTTAATAATCTTTGGCATTTTAAACGTCATATTGACATTTTTCTAAAGTTTGCTTCACCAGGAGAGTCATGTACGTTACTGTTGTCTGCTCTATTTAAGGTAATAAAGAACAGGCTTCCTTGAAAGCTGAAGCAGACTTTCCCTTTTTCCTTTTTCATTGTAATAACTAGAGTAACAGTGGCCACTACTGTCAAGTGATATAATTACACCACACTGCTCTCGCTGCTTTGTGTGGTGAGAACATTAACCTTTACCTGAAAGCATTTTCTGTGAACTTTAAGACATGCTTAACCTGAAAGAATATTACTATTGATTAAATAAATACTCTTTTTCTATTAGCCATGAATCTAGTTGTTATTTATGAATAACCAATACTCCTCTAGAAACCAAGAATATAACATAGTAATTGTTCCTGTTAGTAAACAATTGAGGCTTAAAATATTAAAAACATAGAAAATATACTTTCATACAAAGAAGTTTATAATTAGTAATACCGTATAAAATTTGATGATAAACATAGAGTTATATAACCTGGTAGGAATTTTTTATCATTTCAAATATGAATCTGCCAACATTTGCCTCAGTTCATTATTCTAAAAATGATTTAAGAGAGGGAAAACAGGCAACTAGGATAGGGTTAGGATATTTGCCCTGGACTTATTTAAAATATTTGAGAGCATTTTAGTTTATTATACTGTAGAAGCACATTTCTGTTATCTAAGAACTGATTAATGTAAATTGGCATTTGGACAGAAGTCTACCTAGAAATGGCTTCTCCAGAATTTTTTATGCTTTAGAAAAGCCTGCTCTTTTCAGTACCAAAAGCAGGCAGCAGAGGGCCCTGCAAATTTAACTGTCCAGAGACTTGCTAAAACTGAGAACAGCTTCTTTTTTTTTTTTTTTTTTTAACATTTTGTGACCTCTCCTTGAAGTCTGTCCTTGTGAAGGGAAAACGTTAGAGTTTCTCTGAAACAGAAAAGAAAGAAAGAAAGATACATGCATGAAACTGTCTTATTATGTTGGCATAAATTTGTAAAATTTAAATGTAGTGATTGATTTTATTTATAGATATCTAGCTAGGAAAGTCTAGAGCTCCCGTGTCATTCCAGGGTTGATTAGCTTTGAAACTGGGTAATTACAGCTTCAGCCATGAGCATCCACCATATGTGAAGTCTATGCATATTGATGAAGGGTTTAAATATATGGAAATGCCTTGGTAGATTGATCAGTTTGCTCTTGCCATCTGATGAATGTTACTTATTTGCTCATATATGTATGTATATATGTATGTATGTGTGTATGTATTTTAGGATCTGGAGATATAGGGTCCCCGAGGACTTTATCTGTTCTCAACATTTTCTTCCAATCTCTGTTTCCCAGCTCTCCCTACATGCATATTTCATTTGCATGATTTCTTGTGTACTCACTTTTTCTTTTAATAAATGTTTATTGAATTTTACTGGGTGCCAAGTGCTCTGTCCTTACTTTTATGAAATTTGCTTTCTAATATGGAGAGGTAAAAAATCATTACCTATATGAAGACAAAAATCAAGAAGGAATGCCATGTAGAGAAAAGAATCTGTGTAGACAAAGTTTAAGGCAATTACTTTAGAATACCTCTCTGAAGAGTTGGAATTGGAGGATGAACCTGAATGACAGAAAACAGTCAGCCCTGTGAGTATTACAATAGTTAAAAGCAAATTTGTTCTAAATTGTTTCATGATTGCACAGACATTTTATGTTTAAAGAACAGAAAGTAGGCCATCCTGTCTCCCTATGCTGTTTCCATTTCACCTTGAAAAGGAAAGGTAAGCTGGGGATGTTTTCCTCCTCTGTCTCCTCCTGGAAAATAATGACTACACTGAGTATCTATACCCACCTTCTTCTTTCCTTTACCACTGCCTTTCAGGTGTTTCCAGAGGAAGAGGTGACCTTGTTTTGAAGACTGGCCAATTGCCCTTTAAAAATCTTCCCTTACACTTTACCCTAAGTATGAAAGCCTGTCTATTTAGAAACCACATGTATTAGTTTCTCACTGGGTACCTAACGCATAAGTGTGCCTCCCATTTACTTCTTTGAAGGACTTCCATGAAGGTGATTCAAGTTGTCTGCTTTGCAGGTCTTCTGATTGGCCAAGGTTTATTTGCTAAGTTGAAGAATAAGAAGAAAAAACATAGACACATTCTGGAGTTATGTGAATGACCTTGTTCTAATTCTTCTGTAAAGTTCCATTTGAGCTCCAAGACAATTTTCTCACCTTCTCCCTTGAATCATTTAGTTCTTTTACTCTCCTGCACTTCAGTTTACCTCACTTCTTTCTGGAGCATGCCCTTTTCATATGAAGAGAATTTCATAGCTGTTGACTCCTCATTTTTGTTTCTAAAAAAGCTAGACTAAACACAAATAATGAAGCTAGATGCATTATATCCTCTGCATAGCAGGACTGTTTTCCATGGCTAATACTGTTATGCAAAGCAGATTAGCATTTGCATTCTGTGAACAGAGGACAGAAAGAAGATGGGAGGAGCCTATATGATTTCAGGGTTTCAAAGCTGAATATTCAAGATAGAAAGCTAACTGTGATCAAGGGTATACATCTCAGAGTTCTGACATAAACAGATCCTTTCTGGGACCTTTCTTTCTAATTACAACTTCATCTCTCAAGCTAACTCAAGATGAAAGTTGTGTTTATCTTCAGGGATAAAGGGTCTGCTTTACCTGCTAGGACCAAGAATATTTGGTCAAAAATTAGGTAGGGAATAAAAATGTTACAGCTAATCAAAGCCATTTCTAATCATCACATAGATGATTGCGTGTAATGGTTCTGTTGTTATATTTAAGCCAATTTCCAGGAGGACTAGAGAAACTCTGCCACTAATTAAACAGGGAAAAAGAGATTTAATACAGATCACATACACAACTTACAAAGGTAGACCATGAGAAGCATTAGAGAGCAACAGAAAACCTGAAACTTAGCAGGTTTTATTCATCCATCTCACTGTTTTCCCAACTGCAGCATCAAGTCCTCTTGATCTCAGTGTGCTTGCTCCAAGGTAGGGTCTATCTAACTTGTTTCCTCTGTTTTGAGTTAGATATTTATTTTTTGGATACAGGCCTGTACTTTGCAATGATAATGTTTCATGATATCTAAGGCCTCTCTCCATTAGATGCCAATAGCATCCACCTACCCTCTGCTCCCATTTCTGATAACTGATTAAGTCTCCAGGCATTCCCAAAGTTCCTTATGGGATCCAAATTACCCCACTGGAGAAATTCTGCTTCTACTGAAGGTATTTTTATTTTATCCTTAAGAATTAGACTGACTATTTGTGTCTTATCAGTTCCATTGTAGGATTCACAGAAGATATGGGGGAACAAAGATTCTGTTTGATATGCTTATTAGGTTACATAAAAAATGAATTAGAAATACCTGATGGGCTAAGGGTAGTAATTGCATCTAAAAAGATACTTAATTTGGGCACTCTAAAGGGATCAGTTTTAAAAGAAAATAAATTACCTATTTTTATTAACTGAGAGGTGCTTGAATGATACTATATTTATTTGTTTCTGTGTTTAAGGGAGAGAAACCAAGGCTTTGTGCAAGTTAGGCAAACTCTACAACTAAACTGCATGTCTAGACCTGATTATCAGTTTTACAGGACTGAAATTTTTTCTTTGACCTGGATTTTTATCAGGACAAATGTAGCACCATGGTATTTTAATAGCAATTTTCATTAGGAATAAAATTAATATTCTTCCCATATTCATTTCTACTCAGAACCCAAGAGATAAAAGCAGGTAGAATAATTATAAATTCTAATTTCATGAGGATGCTTTTATCAGATATTCATCTTAATTACATTTACCAGTATAAAGAAAAGAGAAGCTGTATACATTATGCAAATTTTTTCTCTTTGTGTCAGTGAAATTTTTCATGAACAAATGATACTCTCTGTTTGCAAAAGGTTTCTACTTTTTATTTACAAGTAGATTTAGTCACTAAGACTAACTTCTACAGAAGTTGCCAGGAGAAGCTTGGAGAGTAAACTCTGGTTTATCCACCAGGATTCTCATAGCAGTACACTGTGGGGAGAATCCTTCAGTGAATATGGCCTCATTTTTTACGAGATTCTGTAGGAAGAAATGACAACGAAATGGTGTTTCAAGCATGAAGTCCGGATTTTTATACATGATATTTCTTCAGTAAAAGACAAGTTAGTTTCAAATAATGCATTAGCTTATTCAGCTTGCTTTGATAAAATATAAAACACTGAGTAACTTAACAGAAATAAATTTTCTCAAATGTTTAGTGTCTAGAAGGCCAAGATCATGATATTATTAGGGCTGTTTTTTTCAACAACTCATTTCCTTGGCTTATGAGTGGCTGTTGCCATTTGTTCTTTTCATGTGGTCTCCTTTGCATGGAAACATTACTAATATCTCTCTTGTGTCTGGATTTCCCCTGATCTTGATACCAGTCAGATTAGGTTAGAGACATCAAAACAGCCTCATTTTAACTTACCCTGTCTCCAACCAGAACATATTCTGAGGTAATAGAGGTAGGAGGTCAACACAGAAATTTAAAAGATTTAAAAGAGAATATAATTCATCCTGTATAATTCAATAAATAGCCTGTATGTTAATGACAATACAAGGGGAGCTCTATTAACAGTCATTGCTTCTAGTAGGCTTCATTAATCCAAATCAGACCATGGCTGTAGACAGGGAATGTTATCCATATTAACAGTGGATTTGACTAGTTCTTAAATGGCTTTCATGGCTGAGGGGTAGGCATTTTAGTGCTGTGACAGAATTAAAGTGTATTCTGCTGGTGTTTTAGGCACTCCCTTCAATATAACATCGTTATAAATGTGTTTCTCTTATATATTCATTAGTTTTTCTTTCTAGAAAAAAGATATATAGACATATAGTTAGGTAGATAGACAGATAAATCCTGGAGGGTAAATTGGGGTTTCATAGGCTCTGTTTTACTATTCTCTGTCACTCATATAATCTTTCATCTTCCAACAATTATTTACATTTATAGTACATGCTAAGTATTTAAAAGGTGACAGTGTACAAACAAAACAGCTGACTTTGCTCTGGAAAGTCAAGAAACAAGACAGAGGAACTGTCAACAGCATACTGAGTGCCTATGTTTTGACTTGTCAAAAAAAGCCTCTGCTGTGAAATAATCCTCTTATACACTAAAGATTTGTCTCTTGGGTTGTTTTAATAAAATGCTTATTGGCCAGTAGCCAGGCAGTAGATAGGTAGGTGACCAAGCTAAGGCTGATGGGAAAGAGAAGGACAGTATCAGGAAACACCAGCCAGATTAAGAGAGAGCAATAGGGGCACACTATACTGAGAAAAAAAGCATTGCCATATGGCAAAGCATTAATAAGGAATATGGGTTAACTTAAAATGTAAGAGCTAGTTAATAATAAGCCTGAGCTATTGGTCAACCATTTATAAGTAATATTAAGCCTTTTGCTGTAATTTGGGAAGTGACTGCCAATATTTGGGATTAAGTGTCTCTGAGACAGGAAACTTCTGCCTCCCTCCCTCCCCATTCTTAACATTTTATATAAGACACTAATAAAAATATCTTATCTCATGATTGCCACAAACTTTTGAATATCCCTGGAGTACCAATACTTTGAAATGTATAATTACCCACATCTGAGAGATAGAGGGTTTATAACTAACTTCAGTCTTAGAATTTGTAGTGGAAGTTACTGTGTACCATGGGTTAGACTTTTAGAGTCCTGGAGACTAGCAACAAGTTTGAGTATCCCTAAAATTTAACTATTTTCATAAAGTATCTAAAAGATATGCTGTGAAATTCTTCTCATTCCTTTAGTACACTGATTCCTAGAGCCTTAATGATTTGAGCACTAAGAAACATTTCAATCAGGTCTCAGCTAGCCTCAAATATCATTTCCCTTATCTTGCAAGTAGAAGGAAGAATTTTTTACTTGAGGTGTGGTATCAAAGATTAAATGAGATGTTACATGCTGGAAACCTAGTTCTGTGACATGCACTCAGTAGATAGTAGATTGTATTATTTATTTGCAACAAGACCATTGATAATTCCTCTTTTGAGATTCACACTATGTTTACAAATATTTTGCTAAAATTTTGTAGATATCTTAGCTGGGTAGGAAAAGTTGCAACAGATTAAACATATCCTTAGACTTGCCATAGCAACTGCACAACTACTTAGCAGTTCTCAACTTGTGAGTTGTGACCTATTTGGCAAACCTCTATATTCAAACCTATTCACATTACAGTTCATAACAGCAGCAAAATTAAAGTCATGAAATAGTAATGAACATAATTTTATGGCTGGGGGAATCACTGCAACATGAGGAATACTATTTAAGGGTTGAAGCATTAAAAAAGGTGAGAACCAAAGACATAGGAGCTTTATGGAGAAAGGATACAGTTTTCTGGGTTAATAGGATACTTCTGCATATTTTCTTCTGTGTATGTGCATGCTGGAGTTGAGTGTGGGCTCAGTTGAAAAATTGGGACAAAGAGGTACCCACATCAACTGTTGGTAGAATAGGATCCTTGGTTGGCTGGTGAGCTTTGCACAATGTGTGACAGGAGGGCCAAGTCCTTTTGTTTCAAATGTTTCTCTCAGGGATAGAAATGAAGGTGCTCCTCCTCAGCTCAATCACAGCTGTCATAACCCATATTTATGAACAAATGTTCAGTCTTGATCATTTCAATTTTGATGTGAAATATTTTTTAAATATACTTTTGTGAACTCTCTTTATCTTTGTTTTTTACTTGAGAGTGCTGTAGCTATAACTTTATAATCTCTATTTGGATATTTGTAAACATAAAAGATTAGATAAGAAAAACAAGTTCTAGAAATCAGCAGTCCACAATTATGCCTAGAGGTAACAACACTATGTTGGTCACTTGAAAACATACTGAAGAAGGTCTCACAAAATGTTCTTGAACAATAAAATCTTTTTAATGCTACCAAAACAAATTAAATAGAGAAACAAGCTCCCTAAACTGAGCTTCCTTGCTAACATGTCCCAACAAGAAGCTCTCCATGGCAGGACATTACATTTTCCCAGATTCCATCAGCTCTCAGAGTGGCTTTTGTGCAGATAATTTTGTGGAGCTTAGAGTTGACATCATAACTTCCAAATCATTTTCCTGTGCTGAAGCTGTGCACAAGATGACTGGGATATCTGAGTCACTGCTTTTGACGTGGTGTCTATTTGAAATCATAATCTTCTTTCTTTTCAATATAATTATAATTGGTGGTGTTAGATATGTTAAAGTAAAAGGCAACTTGAAATGTTGGTCTCATTTAATTTGTAACAAATGTGTATATCTTGTGATCACTATTCAGGTCAGCAAATACTATGTCCAACATCAAGAAACCTTCATCTTGGCGCTCTCTGCACAATAGACTCATCTTTGTGTCTGGCTTTGTAGCTGTTCAAATTAATGCTTATGAGTTATATTTTTAGTATTTTATATGTGCCTTTTTTTTAAAACAAAAAGTACCACTGTATATGGATATGGCACACATTTACTCTCTTGTGGGCAAGTAGGTTATTTCATTCTTTTGTATTTTGAGGGACCCTGCCACTTGGAAAACTGTCGTGTCATAATAGCCATATTTATTCACTTCAAGGTCTTTCATCTTGTGAAAGTCTGGCTCCTTCAAAATCTTGCTCTTAGTGATGACTCTACTTGTAAGATTGAAACTAAAAAAATAATTTAAATAAGTTTTAGCTTCTCATTATTTCTGATGATTAGAAAGTTATGACTTGAGAACATTAGCTGAATTATATATGGGACTTTATGTATTTGTGGTTTGCTAATGAGTATAAGCAAAAATAAATAGTAAAACTGAAGTGTGCCACTTTCCCTGGATGTAGTGTATACATCAATAAAAGAGAGAACAAGTGATAAGAAATGCAACAAGTGAAAAGAAACTTTGTGATTTTGTGGAAAATATAGAGAGTATGTGCAACAATAATACTGCACCAGTTCCTGACCCCACATGACCCTTTTATGTGGTCAAGAGGTGCAGTCCACAAGAAGTGTGGGAGACTTATGCTTTTGACACAGGGAGGACCACCTTCAAGTAAACAAGTCTTTAGATATAATTAGGAAAAACACCTCAGAACTAAAGTGTGCAAGAAGCATAAACCAGCACATACTGTTGATCATTATTATTGAGCAGTAAGTACTGTAGAGAGCTGCACTGCTAACATGTTACTTAACTGGCATCGCACAAAGTTTTGTTATGTACAGTCCAATGAATGAAGAACAATAGCCTTATTTTTAGTTTTGAATGACTAAACTTATTAAGGATATATCAAGCCAAAGTAGAACGTGATAGCTGAATGATAGACAGATGATAGTAGATAGAGAGATAAATAGATGACAGACCAATAGATAGATAGATATAGATGATAGATAGATATGATATGTAGATAGATAGATAAATAGATAGATAGATAGATAGATATAGATGATAGATAGATAGATATGATATATAGATAGATAGATGATAGATAGATAGATAGATAGATAGATAGATAGATAGATAGATAGAAGCTGAGGAATCAATTGAAGTTTCTGATTGAATCTTTTCTCCTAGGCTGTTTTCCTCAACTGAATTTCTGGTTTCTATTTCTGTGGGCACTTTTCTACCACGGGTTAAACAATAATCACATCCGTTGGATATGACTGACCTTCCTGTTGTTTTCAAGGACATAATGATTTTACTCTTGAGCCCCTTTGTTCTTTCTTCCCTCCCTGTCACAGACTTGGTTGGCAGTTTATCTACAGACCTTAGAGGGACCTTAGAGAAAACTTTGAGACAAACTTGCTTGCATCTGAAACAGAAGACCCCAGTATCAGAGACAGCTCTCAGTGAGCTCAAATAGCACATGGCAGTTTACCAATATGTTGTATATTGTAGCTTGTCTACACCAGCATCATAGCAGACATATGATATGTGCCTTTCATTGAGAGGCTACAACAGCCAGAGTGCTATCAGACTTTAGGAAATTTTCAGTGACACTATGACCTTACAGAAACATCAGAATATGTGGGCCATAATTGATCAAATTATCCTAATGAGCAAAAGTTTAAAAATGTGTATCAAATTCCATACACATGTATGTGCATATTCCTGTATATAAAGACAACTATATTTGGACTGTTATTTAATACTAACATTGGTTACAAAAATCCAAAGAATATGTAAATTACTTATTATGAAAATATACCAATGTGACATTAATAACATTAATTCAATCTAATTCAATAAATATGTATTCTCAAACAAAGAATTTTTTATTTATTGATGCTCAAATATTTTCTTTTAACAGAGAAAAGTGAGTAGTGGACAGAGGATGAGATCTGACTGCAAACATTCAAACTGGCCAGGAAAGAGAGTATGGATAATGTTAGTTAATGTTAAGGTAGTTGTTGTCTAGAAATGTTGGGAGTTGATGAAAATAACCCAGGTTTTAAGAGAATAGAAAACTACATATAATATCATTGATACGGCTGAAAGTAACCAGGTCACTTCTGTATGTGATTAGACAGGAGAGATGGAGGTTGGGAATGTGTAGCTAAGAACATTTCTAAATAAAATTATGTGAGGCAATAGAGAGAAGAGTTTCTTATGGCACTATAGTTTCTATCTTCTGCTCACCAAACTGGGAGTTCAATTATCCAACCAAGGTTTTCTCTTATCTATTGCTGTAAACCTATGTTAAATGCTGAGCTCAAAAACAAGCAAGCAAACACATACACACACTTACACATACACACACGCCCACACACACACGCCCCCCCCCCCACACGATAGTAATGGCCTAGGATTTTAGAACTCACTTCTTACACCTGGAATCCTTCAAACTAAATATTTGTATTTTTAAAAGTTAAGTTTTAATGGTTATAAAAGGAAGGTGCGCAAACATGTGAAGGAACAAATAACTATTTTACTTCAAAATACTTGCTTTCATGTGGTCCTAGAGCCATAAGTTATATCTTATTTTATGTTCTTTTCCTTTTAAGACACGAAAAAGGGCTACATAGCTCTTTTCCATTAGGCTCAAAGTAAGGGCAACATTTGTTTTAAATTAAAAAATTTTGTTTTTCACATACTGGGGGCAGTAATTGCAGAGCTAGGTTACAAATTAACATATGAAAATATATTTTACCATAAAATTCTTTTAATTATGTGATTTCTTCTTCAATTATTTATATGATATCTTAACATGCATCTTTTAAGGCTTTTATACTAGAAACACACACAGGCATAGAAAGGTGTATATATGCTGGACTCAAAAAATAAACAAATTAATAACGGTAAATGATCAAAAGAAACTTGGGGGTGAAATAGGGCAAGTTCAGAGTGGTTCAGTAGTGTTTAAGGTGCTTGACACCATAATGACTCCAGAACCACCAGAATGTGTATCCCACTTGTCTCTGTGGCATGTATTTCTGCTATGACGCATATCCAGGTGACTCTAGCCTTTCACAGTCATCCTGTATCTCTTTATTTCCATTGCTTCTGTAGGCTGAGCATGATTCTATGCTCTGAGGGGATATTGTAATCAGCAGGGCAGGAAACAAAGTCCCTGAGTCAGTGGAGCTGAAAATCTCCATTGTCTTTCAGACAGGGTACAAGAGGAGAGAAGGCAGCAGAGTCCTGAGTTTTTAGGTTGATCCTAAGTGAAATTTCATTTTGAAAGCTTAGTGTTTGTGATTTAGGTGAACATATAAATGTTGATTCTGGAATGCCAAAGAAATAAAATGTAAACTACTGATTGAATTGTCAGTGAAAAGAGCCTAGAGAAAAGGTGAAGGACTTTCTGAGGATGCACATAAATACCTGGGTAATTAAAGGCAGGTCAGAGCTTGGAGGGCAAAATGAAATTCTTTTGGATGCCAGAAACTAGTGGGAGAGACTGGCGATTTTGTATGTACTTGATGACAGCTATAACTGGTGGATCAATGTCAGACACTGAAAAACTCAGGAAACAGAAGGCTAGAATGAACAGAATATGGTTTTCAGAAGAAAAATATTTAAAGCTTTTCATGTGGATCAGTGAAAATAGTTTGTTGTAAAGGGGACTGTAGGATGGTAAAAATGACAGGACCTTCTGGAAAATCAAAGATTGGGCAATATTTTGAAAACGGAATTGTACAACTCAGTCTGAAAAATGGGGAGGGTGAATCTGTCTGGTGTTAAATCATTGGAGTATTCAGATGGCTATTTGGTCAGTCTTCATTTAGCTTCTGGAACAAAGTAGAACTATGTCTGTGAATTTAACTACAGTGTCAGGGCTTCTATGTAGATGCCACTATAACTGCCTTTGACAAACTCAGAGGGTTAGCGATATTGGCTTAATTTTTGAGTATGTATATTTTAATTTATGCTGAATGTAAAAAAAGTACTATAATATGAAATACTTTGTTTCTATGAAGCAAGGAAAGTGCTGTGGCCATTAACCAAGGAAGGAAGAGGAGCACTCAGCAAGTGGCTCCTTCCTTCTAAGGTGAAAGAAATGCCAAATGCTTTTCTAACTCCACAAAGAATATTACTAAAGTCTAGCATCACAGAGATAAAGGTTTATTTCTGTATTTGTCAATGAAGCACTTGTACCAAAATATGGTGACATAGGTGCGACAGAAATAAAATGAAACTTACTTACCTACGAGCTGAGGTACAACCATATGGAGAGTAATATTTTATCATAGGAAATTAATTTTGCACTTTCTTATATATGGCCTTGTAAATACTCTCAACCCAAAAATTATATTACTCACATTTATACATAGCCAGTCTGAAAGTTCTCTTAAATAATTGTGATTTTTAAGGATAAAAGTTATCTTAATGTGTTATGTTTCCTTTAGTTAACTTAAAAGAACTATTTTGTTGAAACAGTCATTTTTATATCTGTGAAGGCAGAAAGGACAAAGCAAGGATTCTTATGTTTAAGAATTCTCAGCTTTTGATACCATATAAGTGGAATACTGTCTCACAATAAGTGGTTAATACTATTATATAAATTTTAGGATTTCTCATCAGCTGTGAGTGTGCACAGCTCACTGGTGATTGCTCCTTTATGCATCACCTACCCTCTTCTGACTCTTGTAAATCAACATCTTTGTTTTAAAAAGTCAATATTTATGATTATAATAGGCAGCAAATATTCCTTTCAAGAATCAGAAGAAGCACACAAAGAACAAAACATAGAGAAAGCTATAGTTTACCGCCTACTGATAAAAGGTACTGGAACAATATTCCATCTTTGTTTTGTTCATATATATATATGTATATGTAGTGTGTATGTATATATACACATGACTTAGATTTTGTACTTTTAAATGCAATGAACATATTGCAAATATCAGCAGAAAGGTATGATGGAATGTCATTCTGAGGACAGTGAGATGGCATGAAAATAGGACTCAAGTAAGTGAACCTCTTTGCTGACCTAAATGAGAACATTGGTAGGTATTTCATGAACTATTATATGCTTTTTAATTTTCTTCATTTTTATTGAGCTCTACGTTTTTCTCTTCCCCTCCGTGCCTCTCCCCTCCCCTTCAACCCTCTCCCAGGGTCCCCATGCTCCCAATTTACTCAGCTTGTTTTTATTTTAGAAAACTGTATGTTTTCTTTTAACAATAAAAAAAGAAAACTGTATGTGACATAACTTGGTATTTCATTTTGTGAGATTTATACTTGAAGTTTTCATCTTCCTTTGTTCATCTTGAAATTTCCCCTCATCTATTGAATGTTAATTCCATTTGGTTTTGTTTCTCTGAGCTTTCTTGGGCTGCAGCACGTAGAAGTGACATCTTTATAGGATGACCTCCTGATGTTACGTCTCATGTAGCTATCCTCTACACTATTTTCTTACTGTCCAGGAATGGGAAAACAATGATCATTACATTGTATAACTGAATGAATTGATGAATGGATGAGCAACAAGAAGATATTAAATAAGATATTTGTCATTATAAAAATTATTTTGCATGACAATATTGATTGAGAGGGTTACTTTGCAATTAGCAGATGAAAAAAACTGAAATGGTTTAAGTTTTAGAAGACTGGTAGGATAACTATGATCTAGAAGTTCTCTGGGGCACTTACAAGGGCAACTCTGCCTCAGTGCAGTCAGAGTCTACTGAGAAGTATTTAGTTGTGGCAGGGAAGCATGTGTACACACAGGATATCAGCCAGATAGAATTTAGGCCCATGACTGTTTCTAGTCAGCTTTGTAATCTTAACAAATTAGTCACCCTACACACTCACATTTGTGGATTAGTTAAGATTAGGCAACCGTTTTATTTTATTGACTGTATCCTTTGCTTTACAGAAGCTTCTCAGTTTCAGGAGGTTCTATTTATTTATTTTTCTCAGTGTCTGTGCTACTGGGGTTATATTTAGGAAATAGTCTCCTGTGTGCATGCATTGAAGGCTACTACCCAATTTCTCTTCTATCAGGTTCAGTGAGGTTGGATTTATATTGAGGTCTTTAATC
>JAQHUG010000406.1:999874-1031426 GCA_028555095.1 Dicrostonyx torquatus | reverse complement strand
ATGTGACTTACTCTCTCTAAGGAGTGAATGAGGGTTGGTGGGAGAAGGTGGAGGGAATGAGAGGAGGGAAAGGAGTGGGAACTGGGATTGCTATGTAAAATGGGAAAAGATAGCTTCTTTTTAAAAAAAAATAAAAATTTTAAATTTTGTTAAATATAAAGAAATCAGCTGGAAAAAACATATTAGGCTGTTGGGCCAGATCATCTCCAAAGTGAGTTCCTGTCCTTATTTTTAAATGGGGAAGGATACTGTAATGCAACAGATTAAGATTTCTGTTCAGTGCCTTAAATTACTAAAATTTGAAAACAAAATGGAATTAAGATACATGATTTTTCTGTTTGTTAAAAGCATAAAATATATGAACACAACTAACACTAACTTGTGTTAGTTGCACACTAACACAAAAATACACAAGTTTAAGATATTTTTGTTTTTATATTATTTGCAACTTTTATTAGCTCTCAGTAATTTTAGTTGTAAAAGGTGTCTCAATTACTATTTTTGTGATTTGGTAATGAAATTGATTTTACATTCAGTCTTATTATTATCAATGAAGCAGAAAGCTCATTTTTTGCGTGACATTTCCCACTTTTCTATCCATTGTGTGTCATTCATTTTATTAAAATACTATGGAATCCATTGAGATAATGACATCTCTACTTTCTCTTACACTTAAGGTACCTTAGCTCATGGCTAAAATTCTCCCCAAGCTGCTGCCTTTTGGGTTTCTCTTAGTAACTGGACAGTATGATCACATTATCTAAGAAAAGATTTATTATCAAATATTTATCTTCTAAAGGCCTATTGCTTTGTTGGGCTTTTGAAAATGAATTTTATTCCTTGAAATAAGAAAAGAAAATGGGATTAAGAGCCTGTAGGCTTTACTTGCAGGTGGAGACTCATAGGAATCTAAGTCCAACACTTCAGCTTAGCATTATTTTCTTCCTTCCAGTGGTGGCAAAAAATGAACTATGCACAAGGTGTCCCAGGCCCAGGAAAGCAGAGGCACTACAGTGGGGAGCTCTGAGCAGGAGAGGCTGGGAGCAGTTGGGACCAGAAAAATATCCCCAGAGGCAGAAGAGCTGAGCACTCATTGGTGGGCGTGAGTGTAGTGACAAAGGGTAAGAACAACCTTTTGGAATGTTTAAAAAGACAAAAGACAGTCATGAAAGCTAGGCTTGGAGGGCTGTGAAATTAAGACCCTTATTTCTGAGTGTCTCTGTGACTACTAGCTAAACATAACTAAGTTCTAAACTTTGCTGTGGAAAGGATGTTATGCTGCTGTTTCCTGTTTGTAGTAAAATATTCCCGACATGAATAAGTCTGAAACTGGTCCTGCCAGAACTAAATGTCTTGAAAGCATCACTAAGCCTATTTCATGAAGAAGAGAACACAAGTGGGGTGCAGTCAAATTGAACCAAATCCATGAGACATCTTGAAGAAATGCTATGTTTGAACATTTTATCCCTGTTGGCTGGGAGAAATCTATTGACTAACATGCCTATGATTTCAAGTATTTTATGCATGCATGAAATGTATATATATGAATGAAAACCAGAAAAAAGTGACAGCTATTTCCAACTCACAGACAAAGGCCTCTTTGAAGCATTTGTTACTGATATCTATGGAAGCCAAGTTCAGATATCTGTTGGTCTCTAAAGAAGGAACAAAGAATAGCACACAAAGAGCCAGAGATAATGTTAAAGCTGGACTTCTTTGAGGAATCTGTCTTAGATATGGGTTCTGTTACTGTGAAGGAACACTACGACCATGGCAACTCTTATACATTTGACTGGGGTGGCTTACAGTCTCACAGGTTTAATCCATTATCATCATGGCAGGACAGGGAAACATGTAGTCAGACATAGTGTTAGAGAAGAATCTGAGAGACTTGCCTCTTGATCCACAGGCAACAGGAAATGTGTCTACCACACTGAGTATCTTGAGCATAGGAGACCTCAGAGCCCATCTTCGCAGTAACACATTTCCTCTTACTAAGCCACAACTACTCCAACCAAGTTACACCTCCTGAAAGTGCCACTTTCTTTTGGACCATTTTCTTGCAAACCACCACAGAACCTGTTGCTTTTGCTTTTATTTTATTTAAGGCCTCTTGTGGTGTTCTCCACATAAAATTGCAAGGTTTCTTCAGCTTATCTCAATGTGGATACATTCATGTGAATAAATACACACATGCATATGCACATGCACACACATGTATGCAAACATGCTTGCACAATCTAGTAAATTACTCTTATTCCTTTATTATTCTCTCAAATAGTAAGTTTTGTTTGTCTTCAGGTCTAACTAGTTATGGCAAATTCTTACCAAAGATACAGTCTAAATTTCTGAGTAGGAAGGTCAATTGTCTACTACCATCCCTAAAGCTACATTAAAAAGAAATGAAAGTGGATACGGGGGAAAGGATATTCAGACTTGATATCTTTCATTTGGTGATAGCCTTAGGCCTCAAATCTCATTTTGTAGAGCATTGCATTTACCTTTGTTTATTTAGCTCAATTCTATAGCCCTAAATCTCAAAAAATCCTGTTATAAATTCAAGAAATTAAATTCTCCATGCATTGATTTCTGTGGAGCTCAGAAAAGTATGTTCTCATAATCCACAGGAGAGCATGATGCTTCTGTTTCCAAAACAGCGGAGAATTGCTATGTCCTGCTCCCTTTGTCTTTTTCTTCTGAAAGATGTAATAATTAAAATCCAAAATTATTCCAGTAAGCAGGTATTACCAAAAGGTTAGAGCAATGATCACAAGACGTTCTGGACAGGGAGTAGATCACTCAGAAAGGTAGGGGAAGGCAGTAGTTAGAGATTCAATCAAATGCATAGCTGTTGTTTAAACAAATAATTAAGTAGATACAAGAAAACAGACTTCATTTGAAAAGTTACTGGGGACAGAGGTACTCTGGAACCGTTCATGATAATGGATTGGGTCGGTGACTGCATAGTGCTAGGGCGAGTTATATGTCCCCATATGAGATGTACAAGGTAGCACATCTTTTTCCCTGAAACCTATGGACAAGATAACTGTATGAAATTTGTAAATGTGACTGTGTTAAACGTCTTAAGATAGGGATTCTGGGTTGAGTGGGCAATCCAACTGAAGTCATGCATGTTTTTATAATGAAAGAGGCAATAGGATCAAGTCAATTGTATGGGGATGTGACAACAGAACCAAGAAGTTGAACTGATACAAAGAATGGTCCATGAGACACAGAATAATGATTCTCTTAAGAGGATTATTTTTTTTCAGAAAGCAAGAACACATCAATTCTCCTCAGGGTATTCAAAAATCGTGGACAGTATCTTGATTTAGCCAGTAAGATTGAATTGGTACTCTGACCTCCCAGGACACTAAGAAAATAATTGCCTTATTGTATAAGCAGCTAAGACTGTGGGGCTTCTTTTACGGATCTTATGGGAAGGTTACACTGTAGGTTACTAAGAAAGAGAGACACCTCCATGGTTAAACACACATGGTGCTCTTTGGTTCTCATCAGCTATGGTAAACAGCTCACTATCTCTTGGAGCTCCAGCTCCAGATCAGGTCCCCTCTTCTGGTCCCCTTGGGCAACTGCATTCATGTGCTTGGTGTAGGAGGGTTCTTCAATATTTCTTTGCTTTCATTGGTTAAATAAAGACTCTGCCTGGCCTGTACACAGCCCTTAGGTGGGCAGAGTAGACAGAATGGAAGGTGGTGGGAGAGAAGGAAGTGAGAGAGCTGCCATGAAGCCGCCAGGATCAGACATGCTGAATGATTCCTGGTAAGATCACCACCTCGTGGTGACTTACAGACTATTAAAATGGGGTGAAATAAGATGTGAGAATTAGCCAATAGAGGCTAGAACTAATGGTCAGGCAGTGTGTTAAATGAATCCAGTTTGTGTGTAATCATTTCAGCATAAACTAGCGGCCACGGCCGGGAGCCAGGTGCTGGGAACAAAAGGGCCTGTTTTTCTCTCAGGTGCTGGGAACACAACAGCTGCACCTCTTGCAACATGTGCTCATCCTCTCAAACAGACATATATACACACACATATATATATATATTTACTTAAAAAATAAAATTAAAATAAAATATTTTACAAAATCATGGGGATGGGATTTAGGGATAGATTCTTGTCTTCGAGTGCTGGAAACAAGGTAGCAACTGGAATCAGGAATAAGGAATCAGTCATTTCATGATTTTAACATTTCCTGAGTGCATGTACTTTGAAAGCTATTTTCACACATATATTTCAAAAGGAGCTAGCAAGATCAAAATGGATTAATAGCAACTTTACCAGAGTCCTGAGGCTTTTGGTATTTAGTTAGATTTCCTGAAGCCCTGTTCACTAAGGTAAGGATTAGTTCTTGATATTAGAACAAACAGAATGTCACTTAGGGGGAAGGGATCTTTGAGTAACAGAAATTTTAGTCTATATAATATACTAGTCCTTCCAGATCATGTCCTTAAGGGTATAATCTTACACTCTGGTTTTTTTGTTTGTTTGTTTTGTTTTTTGCTTTTTTTTTTTGGTTTGGGTTTGGTTTGGTTTTTCGAGACAGGGTTTCTCTGTAGCTGTGGAACCTGTCCTGGAACTAGCTCTTGTAGTGCAGGCTTGTCTCGAACTCACAGAGATCCGCCTGCCTCTTCCCCCCAGTGCTGGGATTAAAGGCGTGCACCACCACCGCCTGGCACAACTGTAAATTCTTAGTTGTTAAAATTTGTCAAAATCAGGTTATAAAAAGTTTGAGGTCATTATTAGAAATACTAGAGAAATTCTCATAAAAAGTTTATATTGCTGAGATTAGGGGAGCTTGAATTTATCATTAAATTATACATTTTCTCTTAATGAATATGTTTCACTTTCAGAGCAAGAAAGCATAGCATTAGATGCCATGTGTTCATTTCTCTTAATCCACTCCCCTTAGGAATTAAGGGTTCTTATTTTTGATAAATAAAATCTGTGAATCCGATACTATGAAAATACACATGAGCATTTTCATATAAAATTCAGAAGGTATCACATATTCATAATGCCATTAACAAGGATGCCAGGAGTACTAAGTTTCTAGATAAGTCCTTATTCTGCACTTGATCCTATGGCATATGGTTTGATTTTAAATAGCTGACTTCTGGATGACAGATTCTATAAGAGAGAAAACAAATGCTTCTGCTCTGCAATTTTCCAACAGAGCAGATTTAATGATCATTTAACATCATTGAATTCTCCCTACTGTGAAGCTGGGATCATGACATATTCTTCACAAACTACAACACAAGCATTATTTAGATGTTTTATAAGACTAGAGGCATAGCCTTAGTTAAAATTAAAAGAATTAAAGCTTGTACACATCTTCTAATTTACTACTAATTTCCATTTAAGCATTAGCTTCAGAAGATACGTTTCTTTTTTATTGTCAGGCTATTTATACATACTTGGGGGGCACAATGATAACACACTATATGTAGACAGTGTTTAATGATCTGGTCAGTGTAATCAGTGTCCCTGCCTTCTTTTTGCACTTGCGATTTATCTGTGTTTGGAGCTCTTTACCTCTCTTCAGTTCTTTGTAAAGAATAAAACAGACTGCTGCAGCTTATAATTACTCTACCATGCTGTAGGACTCTTCCCTCTTTAGCTTTCATAGATCTTTGAGAGCTTACATTATTTCTTTCTGTGCTTGACTTATTTCCCTTAACATATTGTCTTCAGGTTCCATGTCACATATGACAGGATTTTATTTTAGATGATATTGATATCCTGTATTGTGCATATGTGTGCGTGTGATTTATCTATTCATCCCCAGATAAAAGTGCATGTGGCACTTTTTAGTGTAAGTTTTCCACAGTTTAGTGATTAGTATGAATAATACCCAAAGAACAGGTAGTTATATTTTTGATGTGTTTATTTAATTTCCTTTGTGTATAAACAAAACATTTGGGTGGTTGAATGGCATGATATCTCACTTTTAGAAGTTTTTATGTTGTTCTCTAAATTGCTGTCCTGGTGTTGTGTACATCTGAGTTCCATTTTCCAACACTATTACCAGTAATTTTTATTGATGTTTTGATAGAGGTCTTTCTGTCTGTGCTGAGATCATATATGTTGAGATCATATATTATATAAATATTATGTATTTCCCTGGTGAGCATTGATACATATACTTACTGTGTATTTCTTCTGAGAAATATCTATTCATATAATATTCTCTCCTTAAAACAAATTATTTGAGGTTTTCCTACTGTACTTCTTGAGTTTCTTATATATTTCAGTTTTAAAAATAATATCTCCATTCTCAAATCGGTAACAGAAACATACTCATTAGTATGGAACAGAAACTTGAAGATCATATTTCTGCAACAGTCACTAATGCTTCATAATTATCTTGAAAGTATTATAAGTTTACTTAAATGCTTTAGTGTGCAGATATGTATGCCTTGAAGGTGTTTGGGTATATGTCACCAAAATATAATAAATGGAAATGACACAATGTCTATCTAGAACACTGAATTGTTATGAATGTGGCTATTGTACTATTAATGAATATAAGCTAGTTATAATAGTGAATATAAAGAAAAGTATATCTTATGAACATATTATTCATATTTGATGATTATATATACATATATACATTTATTTTTTGTGAAAGTAACTTTTTTACCTATTAAGATGTTAACCAATTTTTGAAATTCAATAATCTATCATTTAAAATCGGTGACATTAGTACTTCCACCAGTGATTCAGAAGAAGAGAGTCAGCAATTCAAGTTCTGAGATGTATGCTATACACATTTTGAAGTCACTTTAATATAGAAAAATGGGTGCTACTGTGGATGATTTTTTTAAACTTATTAATGAAATTTTAAACATGCACTAGAATCATAAAATTAACCATCTGCTATTATCAATCTGGTGTTCTTTCCATAGGGAAAATGTTCACAGGTTTTGAGTATCAGTAGTTTTCCTTTTTCTTTATATAATCAAAATATTAAACAACAATAAATCTTCCTTCCAGATTTTTTTAATAGAGGGAAATCTCTTACCTACGTGCAATAAATGTATCCCACAACTTTAGTTGATACAACTGTTATATTAATAATGTTACAAATTATTTCTTGAAAACAAAAATTCTTTAACAGGTTTTACATTTTATTCTTTGAATCTAAAAAAAGGAGCAAAAATTTTGTCACAGAAGACAAAAACATGATTTTGTGCTTTGTCACAAAGAGATAAGCATCCATTTTTAATTAAATAGTTGAAAACTTACACCAAGTACATATTAATACTACTTCTTGATGAAATTTCTAATATGTAGAAACATAAATCTATAGTTTCTACATTTCCAGAAGAAATCTCTCAAACTTTTCATGTCAAACTTATTAATCAGGAATATAAAGACAAATTCCAATATATCATTTATCGTCCTGGTCCACCTCACTCAGAATTAATTGACATTGATTTGATCATGAAAAAGAAATGCTGTATCCTATTTTGCTTACAATTTAAGAAACGCTTAAGAATTTGAAAAGCGATGAACACAAAGTCGATTCTGCCATAGAATGGAGTGAGTCACTCACAGTATGATGTTGGCAAAATAAGTTCTTGGGAAATATTTGCAGAACACTTACCTATTTATATTCTGATTCTCTCAATTCTGAACCATAGAAAATAAATTAAAACAGTCACAAAAAGATAAAACACTGGAAGTTTTTTTTTTTACCTGAAAACTATGCAAAATCACATCAAATTACACAGAATCAAAGGATTAACAATGTTATGAGCAGTGTTCATGGCTTCTCTGATGTCACTTTCCCATGTTACATTAGCACATGTATTATCTATAGGATAACACTGCTTGATAACATGCTTTCTCCTTTCTTTGGTATACAGTGTAATGATGAATTTTTCCATTTATTGTTTTAGACCTCATAAATTACTGGTAATGATAAAATGAAAAAATGGATGTTAGACATTTTCTTCCTCTGTTGGCGGAGGCTACTTGTTTGTTCTCAGTCGCCCAGACCTGAAATAACCACACAGAGACTGTATTAATTAAAACATTGATTGGCCTATTAGCGTATGCATATATCTTGCTAGCTCGTATATCTTAAATTAACCCATTTCTATTAATCTGTGTATCAACACATGGTTGTGGTCTATTGGTAAGTTTCTATCTTATCAGCCCGGCATCTGTCTCCTGTGGCAGCTACGTAGCTTCTCCCCGACTCCGCTTATTCTCTCAGAGTATCTCTTCCAGTCTGACTGTATTCTGTCCTGTCATAGGAACAAGAAGCTTTTTTATTCATTAATGGCAATAAAACATATTCACAGCATACAGAGGGGGAATCCTACATCATTTCTCCTACAAGGTAACAAATGAAAAAAATTTTATGTAGGCATTGTGATGGTTAGAAAGAAAATGACCTACAACATGAGTGGCACTACTAAGAGGTGTGGTCTTGTTGGAGGAAGGGTGTCACTTTGGGGGAAGGCTTTAAGCTCTCCATGCTCCTACTTGTATGGCCCATTAAGCAGTATTTTAAATATTTAACCCTTTAATCCAAACTCCCAAAGTCCAATTACTCAAAACAAAAATATGGTCAGTTCTAACACAGCAATAGCTCAGTCCTTGCTACCAACTTCTGTCTTAATTAGGGTTTTTGTTGCCGTGAAGAAACACCATGACCAAGGCTACTCTTACAAAGGAGACATTTAATTGGGGTGGCTCACTCACAGTTTCAGGGGTTCCGTCCTTTATCATCATGATGAAGGGCATGGAGGCTTGCATGCAGACATGTTGCTGGGACAGCTGAGAACTCTTCATCTTCTGGGCAACAGGAAGTCAACTGAGACACTGGGCAGTATCTTCATCATAAGAAACCTCAAAGCCCACCCCACAGTGACACATTTCCTCCATCAAGGCCATACCCACTCCAACAAAGCCCATACCTTCTAATAATGCCACTCTCTGTGATATTATGTGGGCCAATTGCTTTCAAACACCACACTGTCCATCTTACTTGGTACCAAATGTCTGTCTATATGCAGGTCCAATTTCTTTCTTTAAAATATTGTTACTTGCTAAGCACTGAGTGGATATGTATGTGGCAATCAGTAGAAATTCAGAATCTGTATTCTTACAGGCCTATAAAAGGGGAGAAATGGACCAAATAAACAAAGGACTCCATAGAGACTTTGTAAATAGTGCATACTCTATGGATCCATAAAACAAGGAGGGTTGCTTGCATTTAAGGACTGTGATTATAGACAGTATTGTAAAGAAACATGTAAATGTATAAAGATGGGCATCAGATTGAATGCAGAATATAAAAGTTGTGCCATTGGCACAAGTGATGAGCAAGAGAGAATAAGTTATCTGGATTTTGAACAAGGTGATACAATCTAAATTTTACCTCCAGTGTTGAGGTATGCAACACTGAGCTGCATACAGTGAGCCCTAAGGAAACTGTTAGGTTACTACTTCAGTGGTCCATAGGGTGGAATGATGAGTGAATTGAAGTGACAATGAAGAGTGTGACCATACTGTGTGTGGATTTTGAAAGTAAGTTGAGTAGTTCCAGCACCTATATATGTGGGGTTTATAGAAAGAATGAACTTGTATAATTCTAGAGATTTGAGCCAGAAGAACAAGAAAGGAGTTTCTTCTCTAGGAATGGAAAAATTTTAACAAAGACCAGGTTTAAGAAGAAAAAAAAATAGTAGTTCAGTGCTGGCCATACCAATGAGATACCAATTCTACATCTTTGTAGATATAGTAATCTACCTTGCTCTTTTAAACAGAAGTTACATGCTATGTCAACACTGGGGAAGTATTTACAAAAGCATGCATTGGTGCATTAAGTGAAGATCATGGTAGGGTAAATAGGGAGGAAATTTGGGGTTGTCTTCTGTTGTGCTTTTCAGAAAATGGATCTATGCTGAGACCTATGTCAGCCTGTAAGATTTTGAGTGCAGCACCCAAGTCTCCCTTTGTTTCCCTTTATCATTTAAAACTTTGTTGCTTTCAATCAGGGTTGAATAAAAATTTGTTGATTCTCAATCAGGACTGAATCAATTAAACAAGTGAATAACTAATGGTGACAATTTAAATCATCATAAATAGTTATTATTTATTGATTTCCAGATGTGTGATAGAAACTACTTTAAGTGTTTAATATATAGGTCATCATTCCTATAATAACCTTATTGGTAATGACAATTGTGGGGACAAAATCATGCTGAGCATAAACAAAATGCTTAAAGATTTAGCAGTCAATTTGCCTCACTTAGATTGTGATTTTAGCTAATACTTTACATTGCAGGGATGAGTTAAGATTTACCCAGCAGTTAAGATTTTCCAGGCAGAGAAAAGAATAAATGTACGTTGATAAGCCAATGGGAATCAGACATCTTCTAGAAAGGACAGCAAATGATGGAGTAATTAATTGCCTTCCAGAAGACTGGTGTTTCTGTGGCATTTTACATGCTAGGAGTATTTACTACTCATAGACTCTGAACATCTGAGAGATAGGATAACATTTTGAACAGTAGTTTGGAGGCATGGTTATGCAGAGGGAAGTTCACAAGTCCACTCAATATTGGAATATTGGAATAACGGAAAGTGAAGAAATGTACCTGAAAATATATGCTGTAGTATAAAGCTTTGAAATTGCAAAAGAATGAACAGACTATGAGTTCATGATCTATGGGATGGTATTAAATAGCTGACATTTTGTGTGTGTGTGTGTGTGTGTGTGTGTGTGTGTGTGTGTGTGGTTAAGATAGCCAGGAATTGTGATAGAGTCTGCTCCTTGGCCAGAATTGAACAGACAGCTATCTCTGTTTAAAAGATGCAAAACTTGAATACAAAACTAAAATGACTTTGGAGGTCATCATACACTTAAGAAGTTGCAGACAAAATAAAGAAGCAAGAGCACTTGAAATTAGAGTTCATGCTCCTAAAAGTTTAGTCAGAAAATCCCCTTTCTAAATTACCTTTCACCTCTCCCCTCCCCTCCCTTTCCCTCTACTCCCCTCCCTTCCCCTCTTCTCTCCTGTATTGTCCTCTCCTTTCCCCTTTTCCCTTACTGTTTCCTCCCTTTCATTTTTCTCTTTGCTTTATATAAAGCCAAAATTGAAATTAGTAGCTCTGAAGTGTCTCTGAGACCCTAAAAAGCCTTGTCTCTATGGTCTTTAGGTTTTCTTTCCTGTGCACCTGCCCTAAATCAGGTTTCTCTCCAGCTCTGCACTGCCTTTTATCACAGCTTAAGACAGCAGATGGCTCTCTTGCGTTTTCTTTCACTTATCTCTATCTGTAAACAGCCAAGCAGCCTTTGGGAGAGAGAAGAGGCAAATACCAGGATTGAGCTAAAAAGACCCTGATTATCCATTCCTGCTTAAAGTTCTTTTAAAATATAAAGACACATCGAGTAGAAAGGACTGCTGGAGTTTTGATAGGTTTTACTGTCTGAATACACTCTGCAACTCAAATCTATCCTCCAGGCACATTGCCAGGGGTCGGGGTTGAAAAACCGCAAGCAAGCAAGCAGGGTGGTTCTCCGGTATCAAACAGCTGGAAGCCTTGGTTTCGAGGTGTGCTATTACTGTCAGCGGAGGCTGTGATGATTAATATTTCCTTTCTATCTGAAAAAAAGGAAGGAAAAAGAAAGGATGGAGGAAGGGGGAGAGAGAAAGATGAGAGAGAAGGGGCGGGAAAGAGAGAGAGAGGGAGAGAGGAGAGAGAGGGGGAGAGAGAGAGAGAGAGAGAGAAAGAGAGAGAGAGAGAGAGAGAGAGAGAGGTTGCTTTTAAGGGAGGAGCTTTACAGAGACTTTCATAGTCTGTGCTTCTCAAGCACTGCTTTTTCAAGAAGGGGTGGGGGCCGGCCAGGGTTCCTGTCCGTGGTACTGAACCTCAAACTCTCTGGAGCTTGTGGAAAGGTCAAGAATGAGAGAGGGTGACTTAGGAAACCCCAAATCTGATATCCTTGAGAAGGCCCCCAATCAGAGATTTGGAAGAAATCACTGCAACCTTAGAAAGAAAGCAATAAGCACAGCTGCTTAACCCATTCAAGTTAATAAACAAAAAATGATGGGGTTGTAGTCAATTTTAAAGGTCATTACATATCACATCTCATCTCACTCTCTGAAAAAGATGCCACTACAAGAATCTTTGTGTAAATATGTTTGTTTTAATCATGAAGTCATTCAGAAATTTCAAACTAAAACTTTTCAAATGTCCAACTGGCTTCTTTGCAGTAATGGCTCTCAGCAGGGTCTCCCACCCATCCTTGCCACCACGATTAAGCCAAAGATAAGCCAATACTTCTATTCACATTTTACCAGGGTTGTTCATCAATCTGTAGACCACCTTCTTTATGAATCATGACATTGTTTCACAGATACATACACAAAATAAATTGGTATTCCCCCTTTCCCCGGTTCCCCATTTAAACTCATGGGTGAGGAAACAATGTAAACTTCTTACAATGTATCTCTAAAATAGTTCTCTTAATAATTGTCATATTTATAGATATAACAGCAAAGTGATGGAAATAAACTTTCAACATGCTTCTTAATATTAAAAATGAGATCATCCTAAGCCTGATATCACCTTCACTGGATCTAAATCTACATATTTATATTACAGCAAATAAATATGGGTGAGTTGTGGAAAGTCCAAGTCCAGCTTCCCTGGAATACATGCTAGGCTGCAGTTCCCTTGTTTGCCTGTTGATGAATCTCTGACAACTTCCCAGACAAAGAAAAGGTACAATTTTATTCAAAACTGCTCCAGACACTCCCTGTGCTCTGTAGCCTTTCTTTCCAGTTCAAGTAGTCCCTAGAGACTTGTATAAACCTGCAATGACTGTTGAAACATTTTTCCCCTGTGTACACACTAAATGGTTAGAAGTTGGATTTTTGCATTTCTTTCTCCTTATGTTTCTGGGATAGTAGGCAAGACAAAGGGTGCATGCATGGAGGGGGGAGGGTCCAGCTCTAGTACTTGGATCTATCACTGCAATTCATCCTAGAAACTACAACCACAAACTGTCCAAAGCATGAAGAGCTTCTCCCCAGCTGCCCTTCCTTTCTTAGTCCTTCCTACGTTTAATTATCTAAAGCAGAATGCTGTCAGGTCCCAGGCAGGACAACGAAGGGGATGAGATACCAAGTATTATATTTGAATTTCAGATCCAGCTCAAGTGGCTTTTCTCTCTGGCAGCGCTGTTCCAGGCAGGCAAACCAAAAGAAGGCAGCCCCTCAGTCTGGCTGCTTTTTGTTATCCCAAGTGCTGCTGCAGACAACATTTCTCGACCCTATGCTAATCTTTGTGGCAAGACTTCTTCAATATTCTACCAGGTGGTTATCCTAATCCAGTCACTATATAAGACCTCTGCGGCAGCTGGCAGCTCCTCTTCCACCGGATAGGGAACAGAATTGGAAGCTGTTTCCTCCATTCTACATTAGAACAGATTATCTGTCTCCTCTCCTCTGGTCCTTCCTTTTGCTCATTGTTGCTGATTCAAAATGATAAACTTACCCTTCATAGCAGTAAAAGGGAGAGTATGACAAGTTTGGGTGACTAGGTGAAAAGTGGAGGTTCCTCCCTCCCCAGGGCTCACTCTCCTCTCGGCTCCTCGGAGGGGTGTGGATGCCTTGGTGCTGGAGGGATTAATCAGAGCAGAAACATCTCACCCTTCAACTGCTGCTGTGAGTTTTCTGTGGACTCTAGAAGCCCTAGCTAAGCTGTGGCAGCTTAGTTTCATCTGAGTCAAAGCGCACCGATATTCCTTCAATTCCACCTCTTCAGGCTCAACGTCTTGTCATCCCACCCGGTGCAATTCATTTTACTTTTCTCTTTTTATTATTATTTTAAATCATTACTGCGTATAGCTTTTATTTTCTTTCTGAAAACACATCGGAGAGGGACCACATAGTTGGGAGGGGATTAGTGGGGTAAGAATGTAGCGCTTTGATTAGAGAGCACAGGGGAGAAGATTGCTCTCTCCAGATGCTGATTTCTAAAGCACTTGACAATCACAGGCAGAAGCCGAGAGCAGACGGTTGTGGCCGCACCTGCCCGAGGGTAGCTCGAGCTGGGCACTGAGACCTGCCCATCGCACCCGGAGACCCACAAATGCGCTGAGGCTCTGCCGCGACCTGTCCTCCGCCCCTCCATTCTGTGGCCAGGAAGGAAGCCCTCCGATCTGCCAACATCTCACCAGGGAGGCGGGCAGGGCAAGAAAGCTGAGCTAGTGGTGGTGGCGACCCCGAGAGGGCTCCAGCGACACGAGGTGACCTACAGCCACAGCCCTCTGGATTCCGAAGCAGCCGAGACCTCCAGTTTCCCGGGCTGGCCCTGCTGTGTCCAGGGCGCATCTAGCGCCTAATCCAAGCTCAGCAGACTGGGCGATGGGTCTGAGTGGGCACTGAGCAACCTCACCTCTGTCCCCAGCCCCTCCAGACCGCCCCTCCCTCCGCTTCCCTCAGGGCGAGCAGCTGTCTGCACCGCCCCTTTCCTCTCCGGTGCCCCAGGCTCCCCTTGCTTCTGTCCCTCCCTCCCTGGGACCCATTCCCTGGGCCACCATGGCCGCGGCCATCGCCAGCGGCTTGATCCGCCAGAAGCGGCAGGCGCGGGAGCAGCACTGGGACCGGCCCTCTGCCAGCAGGAGGCGGAGCAGCCCCAGCAAGAACCGCGGGCTTTGCAATGGCAACCTGGTGGATATCTTCTCCAAAGTGCGCATCTTCGGCCTCAAGAAGCGCAGGTTACGGCGCCAAGGTCTGTGTGGGTCACTGTAGGGAGGCGCGCCTCGTTTGGGATGGCATTTCACTGCCTGGATAAAACCGCTTAGGGTTCCCCTTGCTCTTTCCTTTTTTCATGTTTCTGTCAACCCTTCTTTAACCCTCTGATCTCCCTCCAGCGCACCAGAGCGCCTTCCTGGGTAGCTGTGAATCTACCCTTAGATTGCTCTCAGGCAACCTGTAGCCTGTCTCCAGGAACTCAGCCCGCCCAGAGCCCTCAAATTGGCTATCTCCTAGCTGGCTTTTGCTTTCTGATTCTCCTGCAAGCTGGACTCCAGAAATCTTGTTTCCACTCTTTCTCCAGACGTTGGGGCTTTCCAGAGCACAGTATTCTTTCTAGAATGCAGGAATCTGCTCTTTCATAGTGTCTCCGGTCAGGAGCATTGTCCCCACCAGTCAGATAGGAGATGTCAGGAATTGGTGTGCCTCTGACTTTACATGATCTCTTTAGTTTCCTTCAAAGCCCTTGATTCACATTCCTTAGTGAAAGAGCCCCTCAGCAGGGACTAATGTAAAAGGAGTGAGCAACTGGGATGGGGGACATGTGAACTAAGGGTTAGGTCAGTAGAGACCTAACAGAAAGCTGGTTTTGCAAGGGGTGCTGAACCACTCCCAGACCTATAGTTAAATTTTGGAAAAGAACAGGGTCACCCTCAGAATGAATGTTACTGGGCCTGTTGGGGAAGTAAGTATGCCTGTTTTGTCTGCTTTAATTGTTAAGTTAGCAGATTATATGACGTACAAACAGTTACTACACAAAGAAGGCCAGAATAGAGCCCTTACTATGTGTGATGTTAATTATTATTCTATTTTGAGAAACTACTAGTACCCCTCATTACATTCTACTGCCTGTAACATGCCAATCTTTACTCAGGAGATGGATGCTGGGCTTCTGCCCCCTCTCCACACTGAGTTACAAAGGGTGACTGTGTTAGGAGCATGTGGGATGTTATGAGGGCAGCATGGGGATTGCTTACTCTACCTAACCAGGTGGGCAGGAAACAGAACATATGTACATTACTGGTTGTCTGTGTTTGCCCAGCACAATACATTCTCCCAGCCCAGCTGTGTTTGCTTTAGTGTCCTGTTGTTCCAGAGACAAGGAAGAGAAACATTTGAAAAGTCTGGGTTTCTGTGTGGATTTGTGTGTATCTATACCTTTACCAATTTAGGATCAAAAGTTTTTATGATTGTTTTTAGGGTAATGATAAATATGAAAAGGGTCAATAGTTAGTTGATTGTGGCAATAGTAAATTTCAGATAGCTTGCTGTTTGTTATGAGCAAGCTGAAAAGAACACATGTAAGATATACCTCATGCACATTTAAAAGAAATGCAGTTGCATACATGTAACAGGAGAGACTTCCAAATGGAGAAAATGGGACAAGGAGTTTTCAGAGCAGAGTGCAGCCATGGAGAATAATTAGTCATTTTTACTTTACACAGTAAACTAATCCAGGACCTTTAAGTCCATTGTTCTGTTCACTGTCCACACCACGGTGTCCTTTATTGCCAGTTTCTGTTTCTCGCTTTATCAGGCAGATTATCCATTGGAACACAGCTTTCAGAACAGAAAGCTCTCAATTTGCCATTTAGTTAAATTTCAATGGATATATTCTCTCCTGAGTAAGGCTATCTTAGTACGAACACTGCTGAAAGGGTCTAAAAAGTTACAATATACATTCTTGAAATATGTAACAATTAGATTATTTTATAAATACAGTCAGTATGTCATTTGTATTGCATTGAGTGATGAGAGAGGGGTTCCTTGACATGTGATGAATTTCAAGATAAAATCTATTTTTATCTTTTAGAAAGATACGTGGACTCTTCAATAATTAATTTCTTTATTTTCAACATGAACTGTTTCTTTAATATTCATATTTCTGAACACACACCCACACAAACACCTCAATGGTCTGCAAGTAAGTACCATCTTGTCACCTTGGGTTTTTTTGTTTTTGAGTGTAAGAAAAAAAATAAGATTAATTTAGACAATATTTTCTTTTGTTTCTGTTTCATTACCCAAGAAATATGTTCTTTAGTGGCAAAAACCATAGATACAGTTATTGGTTATCAGAGAAGTAAATTTAAAAGTATTATTTTAAACAAAACAGACATCAAATTGTATGTATATATGTATACATTTAATGGCTGTGATTGAATGCAGTGCATATCATTAATTTATTGCATAAATACTATTTGGGGAAATAGATGCATAGTCCATAGAGAAAAACCAAAGAGGTATAGAATCTTGAAACACACCCTCAAGTAAAATATGCACTGACTCTTTTTAAACCAGGTAAAACAAAAGCTCTACATTTTGTTTTTGGTAGGATGACAATAAACATTTCTTAAGATTAGGAATTTAATTTTTCCATTTTAATATTTTTTTGGCTGGTTGTGGTAACACATACCTTTAATGGCAAAACTTGGGAGTTGGAAGCAGGAAGATCAAGTGTTCAAGGCCAACCTTAACTAAATAAAATCTTTCCTCTAAAACAAAAAGCAAAAACCAATCCTTTGCTAAGAAGTAATGTCTGTATTGTCAAATGCATTGGCCAGCTCCCAAGCCCTCATTGTATTGTTTGGTTGGCTTCTGAATGATTTGCCGAATGGCTGTAGAATGACTGAGGCTGGGGCTGTCCTACTTTTCCAGCTTTCTCTATGCTTGCCCTTTCCCGATCTCCTTCACTTCCTGTGACTTTAAACAGAAGTTATAATCCTGCAAATTAGCCACTTGCATATGTTTCTTGTATATGTGCATGTATGTATATCTGTATTCATGCTTAGGGGGCACTTTCCTCTCTGTCTGTATCTTCTCTCTATTTATGATCTACATAATAAAATTAATCTTATTCCTGAAAGCTCAGAGGACATGCCTTCTGAGAAATCTTTACTTGCTACATTCTATTAATGTAACTCTCATTGGCATTTTATAATTGTTAGTTGTTGTATATACCTAATAATAATAATTACTTAGCACACACCTTCAGTTAATGTGCTTAAGAAGAAAATCTGTTTTTTGTATTAAATCTTGATAGAATGTTACCTGGCCCTGGGTGCTCATCTCTGCCATTTAACTTGAGGGAAAGTGTGAAATGCCAAGAGATAGATCCAAACTAGAGAAATGTTACTGAACCTTAATGTTCTAACTAGATTATATTGAAATCAAAGCCTTTTTCAAATCTTCTTGTTTTTCTACTTTCCCTTAAATGCATGAATAATCTGTTCCTTGAAATGAGCTTTTAGTGAATTATTCAAGGGAAATCAATGGTAAGCCAACTTTATAAAAAGAAAGAGGAATACACAGGAAACAGTTGACAAATAGTTTTAACCTTTTAGAATCTTTACAGAAAAATTAAAGCAGAAAATAAAGATGATGGTTTTTGTCACTTTTAAGTGTTACGATAAGCAAGAATTTGTCTTTTGTAGAAAAATAGCCTTTAAAAATCTTTGTGAGGTCTGTGTAATTTCTTTTTTTTTTCAGGTTATGTTTTTTTATTCACACTTTTACCTAGGATCACAGAAGCCATTGAAGCATACATTGTTTGTGTTAGTCAGTGGGTGTGGGTTTGCTAACAACACAACTTGACAAAAATAAATTTCAGGATAACCTAAAATTTAGAAATGAAAACATGCTATTTAAATTATGTTTATGGCCGGGCGGTGTTGGCGCACGCCTTGAATCCCAGCACTCGGGAGGCAGAGGCAGGCGGATCTCTGTGAGTTCGAGACCAGCCTGGTCTACAAGAGCTAGTTCCAGGACAGGCTCCAAAGCTGAAGAGAAACCCTGTCTCGAAAAACCAAAAAAAAAAAAAAAAAAAACCAAAAAAAACCCCAAAAAAATTATGTTTATGTTTTCAAGTTAATCTGTGATCTAAAAGTCAGAAAGACAAAACTACTATCTTCCAGTGTGACAGTGAAAACCCTGAGTCTCTTATGAGATGAGAAGAGGCCTTCTTCGCTGCAAAGAACCATGTTTAAAAACTGAGTATCTGCTCAGAAAATGATCAACAGCAGACAATAACATAGGACCTCATGATGTATGCTACTATCTCAGAGAAGCCATCAAGTGCTGTAGGACACAGGGCTCAGGCTTATGAAGCTGCTCATGAAAACTAAAGTCAGATAACCTGTTCTTCTGAAGTATATTTATTTCCTTTTGGATTTTAAGCGTGTTTGTTGTTATTGTTGCTATTTATTCTCTTTTTTTCTGAAACCATACGAATCTTCCTACACATATTTTGATAAGACTTGTTACTGTTTTGAAAATTGGAGCACTTCTATCTTGTTAGATGTATTATGGTTACAAAAATCATGCTGCTTCTTAATATAAATACTTAGTTTCATTATCTAAAGGGATATTTCAAGACACTGAACTATGCTTCCCCAGTGACATTGTTTTGGTTTTAACAATTCATGTTTATTGTAGGCTTCTAAGAGTAATCATTGTTTCAGTGGTACAATAAATTACAATGTTGGCTAAGGAAATAAAATTAGTATTAGATTAAGAGAGATAATTAACAGAATACAGATTGTTCTGGGATGAGTTACATTGATAGAGGTGAACTTATATTTACTTAAGCAATGGTTATATCTTTTGAAATTTTTAAAACATAAAGCCTCCCCAAAATTGCCAGAACTCCTCCACCTACACTCCTAGGGGTATCATGGTCAATTACAGATTTCTTATTATATTTCAAAATATTCAAATTTTCAAAATGATGTTTCATGTAGCTTCAAATTTTTATGGGTTTTAGTTGTTAATAATTCTACCTTCATGCTTATATTTATTTTTTAAAATATTTCATTTTTATAACTGATAGGCAAAATAAAATGTTCAAATTAATAGGAAACTATATTTTTCTTGGAGGCAATGTAGTACTGGATGTTAAAACCAGGGACATACTGGGCCAGAAATCTATGCCTAACTACATCTCTAATGCAGCATGTGTGTTATCGATTTGATAGAAACTCTCCCTAAGTTCCTCAGGTTGTCTTTGAACTCACTTCTTAGCTCTGGATGATTCTGAACTTCAATTTCCTATCTCAACTAACCAAATACTAGGATTATAGGCTGGTGAGACCATGTCTAGCCCATTTCAAGTTTCCATACATATTAAACATTGCATACTTGTTTAAGTTATATTAAAAATATTAGACTGCTCAAACATATATTCTTCTTTATGGTAAAAATTTTAAAAATCCTTTCTGCTCACTTTGAATGTTCAGTACTTTACATATAATATACAGTCATTACTGTGTAGTAGTTCACCTGAGTCCTTAGTCCTACCTGATTGCAATTTGGTACTCAGTGATCAGCCTATCTTTATCCCCATATTTATCTTATCTTCTCATACTTTAGGTAGTAACTTGTTCATATTGCTAAGATCCTATGAGTAATGGCACCACACACACACACACACACACACACACACACACCCATGTGTGTATGCTAAATTCACTAACCATCTATATCTATGACTATCATAATGAATTTAACATAGTAATTTCCATTTATTAGATGTCACAAATAAGAAAGCTTGCTTTATTTTTAGGAATGAATAGGTTTCCATTTAGTATAGATAAATTTACATTTTATTTATTGACATCAGGTGATAGATGTGGGTGGTTTCAGTTTCTGGGTTTTGTGGATAGAGTTGCAACACCTATGGGAATACAGATGTCTTCCATTCTTCCTAATCTCACTTTGGGAATATTGCTTTTCCACACCAATCATAAACCTGGTGTGGGCAGTCCTTCTGTGTATGTGTTGCTTTTATTGGTTAATGAATGAAGACGTTGCTTGGGCCTATGGCAAATAAAACATAGAAGGCAGGAGTTCCAAACAGAGATAGAGGGGAAAAGAAGGTGGAATCAAGGAGACGCCATGCAGTTGCTGAAGGAGAAAGATACTGGTCGGAACCTTGCCAGCAGGCCACAACCTCATGGTAAAATATAAAATAATAAAAATGGGTTAATTCAAGATGTAAGAGGTAGTTAATAAAAATCCCGAGCTACCAGGCCAAGCAGTCTTAAGCAATACATTTTCTGCATGATTATTTGGATCTGGGCAGCTGGGAAACGAAAGCAGTATCTTCCTACAAAACGTAGGGCCAAGAGATTCAACCAGTGGTGGCATGAAGAGTCCTGCTCATTCGGCGTTGGCGCCTGCTGAAATACTAACAAATATGCTTGACCAATTGGAAGCAATTAAATTGATTCTGGACACTGGGAGAGTTGTTTGTGTCCAGAATATTAAGGAACCCAGAGCTCACGAGCCAGGAACACAAATACCTAAGATATAGCTTAGCTGTAGAGGAATTTCAAGCCACGCAGGTAAGACTACCTGTTCTACCCCACATGGCTCATGCTCCACCCTGCTCCATCGACATGTTGGGCATCAGATGTAGGCAATTACAATAAAGTAGTCCCACACTATCTCAGAATGGAGTATAATAAAGACTTCTTTATTTAGGGGTGGACTTACAGATGACAGTCCTCTCTCTGTACGAGTGGGGAACAGGAACTGAATCAAGCAGACAAGAGGCTGCTCACGTGTGACCATGCCCATAGTGTGCCAGTATCTTAAAGGCTATTGGCTGAAGGAGTTCCCACACATAAACCTTCCCCTTCTCCATGCAAAATAACAGTTCTATGCTTCATTTGCTCAATTTTTAAAATGGCATAAATTAAAAGTGGATTTTTTTCAATATGCTTTATTTACTTTTGAGTTTGTTTTTCCATTGGCGATACTGTTTATGCACTTCTTCACACATGATGAGTAACTTTCAGCTTAAAGGACTCTGATAGTTGCATAATCTAAAGTGCATATATTAGTCTGAATATTGTTGTTTTAGCACTCAGAAGCTAGAGAAATACAACAACAATGATAAGTTTAAATATGAAAGAAAGTGTCATTGATGAGCTATACAGATGCTCTGGGTCTGTTTTCTGATCTTATCGCAACTGCACAGCCTTGAACATTTAAATTTTCACAATAAATTTATATTTCTCAGCATAAATTATTTAACATTAGCACCAAAATAGAACGTATCACTCAGACTCAAACTGAGAGTCTTCATTGTTGTCTTTTCATAGTTGTAAGTGGGTTTTTTAAAAGTTTTTGTTATTTAACTTTATTTCATTTTACGTAACAACTCCAGTTCCCTCTCCCTCCTCTTCCCTACCCTCCTCCTCTCTCCCATCCCCCCATCCCTTACTACCTGAAAGCGGGGTGAGGCCTCCTTTGGGGAGTTAACAATGTCTAGTATACCAAGTTGAGGCAGGACCAAACCCTTTCCCCCTGTATCAAGGCTTAGCAAGGTATCCCACCATAGGGAATGTGCTCCAAAAACCCACTTCGTGCACCCAGAATAAGTTCTGGTCCCATTGTTAGGGGTCCCCCAACAGACCAAACCACATAACTCTCACCCACATTCAAATGGTTTAGTTTGGTCCCATGCAGGTTATGCAGCTGTCAGTCTAGAGTCTGTGAGCTCTCACTGGCTCAGGTCAGCTCTTTCTGTGGTTTTCTCCATCATGATCTTGATCTATCCTTGCTCATATGATCCCTCCTCCCTCTTTTCAGCTAAACTCTAGGAGATCAGCCCCGTGCTTGGCTGTGGATCACTGCATCTGGTTCTATCAGTTACTGGATGTAGGTTCTATGATGACAATTAGGGTAGTCACTAATCTTATTATAGGGGAAGGCCAATTTAGGCACCATCTCCTCTATTGCTAGGAGTCTTAGCTGGGAACATCCTTGTGGATTCCTGAGAAATTCCATAGTACCAGGTTTCTCCCTAACCCATGATGGCTCCCTCTAGCAAGATATCTTTTTCATTGCTCTCCCTCTTCATCCCTCCCCAACTAGACCATCTTGACCCCTCATGTTGCTATCTCCAACCCCTCCCTTCTACCCCCTACCAGTTTACCTAGAAGAACTTAACTATTTCCTTTTTCTGGGACCTCCATATGTGTCCCTCTTAGGACCCTCCTTTTAACCTAGATATAAGTGGTTTTTTAGGGCAATGTCTTGCTACGTAGCTTTGGCTACACAGTATTCTGTGTGTAGCCCAGGCTGGTCTCAAACTCATGGATACCCTCCTACCACAACCTCTGGTATTAACAGCATTAAGTCTGAATAAAGGTGGCTTTCTGGGTGTGCTAATGAGTTAGCTATTGCCAGGGTGTGACTGGGATAGTATTCTGTCAAATACTATTGCTATTTCACTAGTGCCATTAACTGACAATGATATATTTTGTATAGCACATTTATGTGTTCATTGAATGACTTGTATCCATAACACAAAGAAAATTCTGAATGTTTTTCAAGAATTAGCCCAATTTTTTGTTTTTATTTTCAAATATAAAAGATTTTTCTATGCCAGTACTTATTTTTAAAACATTTTAATAGCTTTAAAGAAAATAACTTGCAAATTCATATGCTGTTTTATATGTTTAATAAAAAATGGCACTCAGATTCAAGTTGCATGTAGAATGAAATGGGAACTGAGGAAGGGTAACCTTTCTGTAGATTGTTTTTAAGGATGCTTTGTTCCCTGTTGTATCCAAAGATTTCAAGTGCATACAGTATCGTCTGGACCCAAGTATTACATACAGCTCTATCATTATGAGCTCTGCTGAAAAAGTTATGGTAATAGGTTTGCTTGTGTTTTCCATTTTTACTTTACTTCCTGTCAGAATGACAAAGGGCTCTTCAGGTATGAGAGATGACACAAAGCTGCAGCTGGAGTATAGGAATGAATCTGCTGGCAGTTCTATTATGTGTTCTTGTTAGATCCTTGTAGAGCGAAGAGGGACCACTATGCTCCATTGCTACTAGACAAATATAACGTCTTTTCTCTGAGTACTCGGAATGTTGGGTAGGCAATTGTTTACTCATTTAATTTCCCCAGAACCCAACAATTCTCTCCACTTGAAAGTTCTTTAAAACAGATTCCCATTGCTTAACATCTTTTTATTCCACCACATGCCTCATTTCATCTCTCTAGATTTATGTAAATAATTCCTGCCCATCCTTGAATACATCTTGCCCTTTAAATATTTGTTCATGTTTTTTTTATCTTTCTTATCATTTGGTCAAGTTACAACTGTTTAACTCTACTTATCTTTCTGCATAAGTAAATGCCACCAGCACCTTAATCATTTCTGTGGCTCGGCGCGTTCAATAATTACCTCATCTCTATTCTAGCAAATGAGATGACTGCTGTTTTCATGAGCAGAATTTCATGTAGAGGCCTGACTTGGGGGAGGAAGTATGAAGGCTGCTGTTCTCCCCGTTCTCTTTAAGGTGGGGCTGACTTCAATAGAAGGATAAGAAAATTAGGCACATTTGGGCAAAGCAGACGTGCTTGTTGTGGCTTTGCACCTGACAAATTTAAAGAAAATGTAGGGAAATTAAACAAAACATCTTTGCTACATCTGCCAGGTTCAGAGATGCTGGGTGCTACCATGTCTCCCACTTCAGAAAGAAGGTGATGTTATTTTCATTTTCCTGGATGAGGGGAAGTAAAGTGGTTTTTTTCCCCAGGGACTCACTTGTCAGAGACAGTAGTAGAAAGTAGGTCCGCATCATAGAGGATGCAGTTTGAGAATTAGTTTGTGGATGTTAGATGTTACCAATGGCCAGCAAATTATCCTATGTGCTTATAGATTCACCTTTGGCTTGGGCTCGAATAGCAATTAAAATGCTGTCTATTTATTATTACAAGTTCACTATGATAAAATGTGGGTGCTAGTGTGGAAGCTGTGTCCAGTGAAGTGCTGGCACACACTTAAACGCTGTACAGAATAGTAATGTCTGCAACTCTCTGGTCAGGTTCCTATTTCTTCCTACACTTAAGACGCCAGGTTAAAACACAAACAGGGCAGCAGAGCCTCAACACAGATGTTCTGCGTGGTTTTGAATACACAAGATCAGGTATCATGTGAGCAATATCAGGGTTTGCCTGAAGGGTGCACAGTATTTCATATTCATTCAACTTTTTAAAATTTTGTCAAAGTCCTTTGCATTTTTGGAAAATTACTGAAATTGTAAAAAGCTGCTGAAATATCAATAATACAACACTAATGGGCAAAGGTTTCTTGTTATCTCACTGATGCTGCTGAGCTGGTGTAATTCCATCATTAGAGATGTCCCTGGTGTCCAAACATTTTCATATAAGTTAGACTTATTATTTTATGAGTGGTACAACATTATTATTTTGTAGCATAAATGTTCCTGGTTGTTTACTTTAAACATACTTTAAATATTAACAGAAGTATCACTGCCATCAGTCTGTAATAATGAGTAGATGACATTGCAGTTGTTATTTTAGCCCAAATCAGTTGTGAATCTACAAGGACAAGGAATATGTTATTGATAATGATTATTATCTAGGACCTAGGAGGTTAGTCCATAAACTGCATCTTCCAGACTATTCACTGCTGCTCCTTTAGAATTTTTGAATTTCCTAGGGAATTCTTACTGTCACCAACCTATGCAGGCTTATTGATTTTCTCTTTAAAAAGAGAATGTTCAACTCTCCTCTGCTTCTTCTTGGTCATGGTCTTCTATCTCATTACTGTTCTCTTTAACAACCAAGTAATCTACAGGGCTGATAACTCTTCACAGTGTTGTGTGTCCTGGTTAGAGTTCTAGTTACAAACTTGAGAGATTCTGGACCTTACACATCTGTGAGCTGATGAAAGTTTACTATGTGCAAAGTTTAGTTCATAGGTAAGTTAAACAAGATGATGTGGAAGATGATGTTGTGTCCTTCTTTAGAAGTTTTCATAAATTCAGCCCTAGAAAGTTGACATAGAATGGTTTTATTTGACACAAACAAGACACTTAACATTAAAAGGCTGTTTACAGGGTAGAAGTGCCCATCAGTGCTCAGTGTCTGACAAGACTCTACCTGTTCACATTTTCATATTCCCCATAAAGGGGATCAGGTAGGACTGTACTTCCTGTAGGCTGCTCAACTAATACAACCTAGATGCCATGTATGTGTGTGTGTGTGTGTGTGTGTGTGTGTGTGTGTGTGTGAGAGAGAGAGAGAGAGAGAGAGAAAGAGAGGTGTGTATTAAATTTACATTGTAGTTTTCAGTTTTTATAATCCAAAAACTTAGGATTTCATATACAACAATCTATCATTTGAGACATTTGTAGTTAATGCTTTATATATGAGCATGAATGCTGTATATGTGAATGAAAATTTAAAGTGAAATATGCTGTGTGATGAAGATAAGACATGAGCCATAAAAACCAACCAAGTCCCAAACTATCCAGCTCCTTGTAGTTATATTTGAGTTTGTTGCAGCAGAGTTGGCCTTCTTCCCTTTATCTTCCATGTGATCTTTCTATCTACAAAAGTAACAATTTGCCTATATGCACAGATGTCAATGCTAAAAGTAAAAGCATAGAAATGCTTACTCCTCTACCTCCCAAATGACAAGTTCATATATACCATTATTCATTATACTTGATTCTTCCATGTACTTTATTTTTCAAACTTGTCAAGGTTTGCTTTATTCTATTAGGGCTTGAATCTATACAAGACTTTTTAAAATGAAAATTATGAGTTATATACATAACATCCAGTCACACAAGGTGACAAGCTCATACACAGGAAATAAACCCATATATATGAAGACAATGACAAGCTTGGGGAAAGAATAATCACACAGAATACTAATTGCACTTTTTGTTGGTATGGTAAAATGACCCAACAAAAGTCACTAACGAAAAGGTTTATTTGGGCTTACAGTTTGAGGATAAGGAAGTAGCTAGCTTCTGTTGGAAGACAGGAAGAGGCAGTATATGATTGTAGAGAAGTTACATCAGCAAGAACTTGAGCCTACAGGTCACATTAAAGCCATGGTCAGGAAGGAGAGGTATAAATGAATGTACTCACATCTTCTTTATTAAATACCATCTTTTTAGTGTAGCCCACGCAATAGTGCTTATTTCATTAAAGATTGGTGGAGACCAGCGTCAACAAAAATACCTCTTGCCAGAGTAAAGGTGTGGGGATTTAGAAATACAATAAAGAATATGAAGACATGAATGAAAATAATAAAATGGAGAAACAGAAGAGTATCAGGAGAGAATTCCAGTAACTACTGAAATTTTCTCGCATTTCCTATTGCTTTAAATACCCCTAACCCCCAAAGGTAAGAGTAAGACAAAAAATTGCATTAACATGATACAAGGAAATGAACATACCAATTGAAGGTCATGGGCTATATCCATAGTTAAACATTCTGTTGCTAGAACAAAACAAGCCATACTCACACCCTAGATCAGAACATTCTGTAGGCAAACCACTCCCTGGATGGAATCCAATGTTGTCCCCTTAAGGGAACTAGAATTTAGTTGGATCCATAGGCTTTTGAACATATCTACTTCTCTGTTACTGAAATACAAGGTCTGGCTATTAGCCACACCGGTTGACTATCACCTTGAGCAAGAAGAACTCTCTGATCTAAATCTAGGTGGAAACTTTGATTGAGGTAGAAACACAATAGCCTTGAAGTAATAGAGGTAAGTCTCAATTCTGAGACCTTTGGTCGAGATGGAAATAGGTTCATATTTTCAGGTCTCCACAAAAGATAGCTCTCCCACCTAATTTAATCTAATCTGGATAATCCCATACAGACATACCCAGAAGCTTGTCAACTAGGTAAATCCATATCCTATCAAGTTGACAATTATTATTAGCCATTGCCACAAATCTGCACAATCCTTTCTCTTCACACACACACACACACACACACACACACACACACACACACACTACTCCTAAAAACATAATCTGTAACTTCAAGAATAGAAGTTGTCTCCTAAGAATTTAATTTTCAATTTTTGTTCTTGTTAAGAATATTGAATACATTCCTCGAGAGCAGCATGGGAAACACCCAAAAAGCTACAAGAATGCATTTGAAGGGGAATGTTAGAGAAAATGGATGATGTAGAAAACTGACAATCTTAGGCAGCAGTAGATGACCCTGAAAGCCAAGATCATTGGATGATACCCATTTAGACCTGGCTACAGCAGCTAACTTCTGCCAGAGGAGAGGGGAACCAGAATGTGAGTTTCTCAATTTAATAAGACAAATTAGTCAAACAGAGGATTATAGTTATGGGGTTTTCTTTATTAAAAGTGATGTTTCAGAATAGAGGCCAGATAAATGCACTTCTAATTAGCACTCAGCCATTGAAAACTTTAGATTCTCAAAACCGTGGCAGGTTTGGAAAACATCCATTGATAAAAGTCTCAGGAAATGGAAATTTTCCTAGTGAAGAAAATAATTCTGAGTGAAGAGGAATCATTTTTGGCTCTGGAGAATTCTTCTGTATTGGTACTTATATCCAAGGTGATTCCATTTGGAGTGTATTACCTATCCATATTTGTTAAAGCTCCCAGTTAACTAACTGGCTGTAGCTGTATTGGCTGCAAAGATATTTTTTCATGAGGAAATATATGGGTGGACTACTACTAAGTACCCTGACATGAATTTGAGGTATTTATTTATTGTTCTTGAAAAATGTAGGAACCCCTCTGGGTACAAAAACAAATGAAACACCACCACCACCAAAAAGAAAATGCTTTATTAGCTCATCTTTTGTTTTTTTTTTCACTCTGCTGTGCTGTGTATTGAAAAAGATGGTGACTCCATTTAATACTACTTCATAAATATTATTTTAAATCTCTGCTTAAAATTGCATATGAATGCCAATTCAGCAGAGTAGGGCTAACCACATACAACTTAATGAATGCTGTCTTAGTTAGAGTTTCTATTTATTGCTGAAAAAAAAAACACCATAACAAAAAAGCAAGTTGGGGAGTTGGGGAGAAAAAGGTTTATTTGCCTGGCTTTATTACTTAGTGGTATATTTGCAATTTTGTTCATGTTATCTCTGATTATACTTCATTAGATTTGAATTGAAGCCCCTGCTTTTCGGTATATTCATAATTTTAGCTTTTCTATTACACAATTTTGTGGAGATGTATTAAATTTTATTAGTCTTTTCCAAATTAAAAAAACCAGAAAACAAAACTACTTTTAGTTTAGCTGATTTATTTTCTCTTGGGCTTTTGTGCTGTGTAAGTTTTCTTTAATTTTATTATTCCCTACTAGTTCCTTTAGAGAAGCTCTGCCTTCTAAGACTTTCAGACTATAAAGTGATGTTCACTGGCTTAAGATGTTAAGGAATTTAAGTCTGTCTGCAGTTCATCTGTAATTATTTCTTTGGTAAAATTGCATAGCACTCCTGGGTTATTGTTTAATCAGATAGATAAATTATCTTCTATTTCCCATGTGATTTTTTCTTTTAACCATGATTATTTAGAAGTGCTTGTTTATTTTAAATGTATCAAGGAACTTTCTAGTTATCTTTTCATAACAGTAAATTACTAAATTTCAAGGTGAAGTCTAATATAATCAGTGAACAAATGAAATATGAGAATAAAGCAAAATATTTACTTTTCTGTGACTGAGAAAATGTTTTATTTTTTAATTGCATCAATTTTGTTAATTATGTTGACTATATTTTCCATTTTTAAAACTTATTTTCTTGCATGCATATGTGTGTGTGTGTGTGTGTGTGTGTGTGTGCATGCGTGCATGTGTGCGTGTGTCTACATTGGAGGCTAAAGTGGGACATAAAGTGACCTCCTCTGTTTTCACCTTTTTATAGGATTTCTCACAGAGGCTAGTCACTTCAACTACCTGGTTTGTTTCTCAAGTTACAAGTACCTCTACTACACAGCACCAAGGTTGTGGGCACCATGCCTGGATTTTTACCTAAGTGATGAGATTTCTAACTCAGATCCCCATGTTTGCAAAACAAAGTATTCTTACATAACAAACCATCTCCAAAGACCTAAATTACTTTCTCATCTCCAATTTTGTCAGTTCTGTTAAAAATAACTGTAAAAATAAGAAATACAGTGACTTATTTTATACATATATTACTAGAAAATTATTAAGCATATCTTAATTATATGGAGATTTAGAAATGATGAATTAAAGAAAAATGTCAATGAAATTAGGATATTTATCTGTGTCTCATTTAACTCCAATAGTTTTTGTTTTCACATTTTCTATATTTGTGTAATAACATTGACTTAACAGTAGGAACAACCTTGTTTTAATGAACTTGCTTCTTGTTTTAAGGTACACATTGTTATTAGTACAACACTAGTATCCTATGGTTTGGTGGTTTTATGAGTATGTTTTTCAAATTTTCAGCTTTCTATATTTTCATATATAAAATAAACTCTGAAAAATCTAATTAAGACAGTTACTTAGCACTTCACCAATTTGCTAATGCATTTAAATTTTATTTTACCTTCTCAATACTTCTTTTTCTCTGTCTCCAGCTCTGTTCATTTGTTTTTCTATATTTTTTATTTATGAAGAATATTGTTTTATCTTTCCATTTGTGCTATTACTAGCATGTGAGTAAGTAAAAATAAGCTATTCTCAAAATTATTATCTATCGCCATATTAAATACTCAGTTAGACTCTGCCTAAATGTGAATATATTTCACTTTTGATACACTTGCAACTTAATATAGTTAGTTATTTAATCTCTTTCATTTTTATTTCTTAATAGCATTCTTTTATTTCTATTTTGAACCCTTAGAAATATTGTTTATTGTTTAGTGCATTTATGTTTAGTTATTTCAGTAAGGCCCACTTGTTACAAACTCTGTCATTTGTGAATGGTATGTGGTGTGAGTGTGGTTATATGTGTGTGTGTTTACATAGGAGAATGCTGTTGGGTGGGCCCGCTTGTCTGTCCCAGCCACTCGGCTACCTTAGACCCAAAATAATCACACAGAAACTGTATTAATTAAATCACGGCTTGACCCATTAGCTCTAGCTTCTTATTGACTAACACTTACATCTTAATTTAACCCATCTCTATTAGTCTCTGCATCATCATGAGGTCGTGATCTACCAGCAAAGTTTCAGCATGTCTATCTCCAGCAGCGGCTCCATGGTGTCTCTCTGACCCTGCCTCCATTCTCCCAGCATTCACTTTAGTTTCCCCCACCTAGCTCTATTCTACCCTATCACAAGCCAAGATAGTTTCTTTATTCATTAACAATAAAAGCAACACAGAAGGGCCTCCCACACCAAAATGCTTCTGCTTTTCATTTCTTTTTGAGGACCTTGTACTAGGCTCATGTCTCCAGGCTGGAAGTTGTTTTTTCTCACCACTTTAGTAATGTCATTTTATTGTTTTCTCACTTCTGTTATTTTGTCTTGAGATTTGAGCTGAAATCTCAGTGTTGCTTCTTTGACGTTGACATATTTCTTTATTCTCTAGTTAATTTTCAGATTTGTTTTTATCCTTATTTCAGGCATTTTATTCTATGTGCTAAGGTTTGGTTTTAATTTGTTTTGCACACAACTTTCGGCATCTGATAAAGGTCAGTTAACAGTTGGAACTCTATCTCATCATCTCTCACCTCTCTCCATTTACCTGTGAGTCATAAGAACGTTGTTCAGAGTTTTACATGTTCTTGGACCTTTCTAACTTTTGTTCCTAAAAAAGGTCCTCCTCCTCCTCCTTCTCCTTCTTCCTCCTCTGCTTTGGTTTGGTTATTTTCAATTGAGTTAGCTTATGTTTTTTGTTGTTTTCTCTTGCTGTTGAATTTAACAAATAGAATTGTTCTTCCTTGAGCAAGTTTCTTGTTAAGTTTTAGAAAATCTTCATAA
>JAQHUG010000406.1:986768-999284 GCA_028555095.1 Dicrostonyx torquatus | reverse complement strand
TTGTGTGTTTCATGCTATTATGCTGCTGACATTGCCACCTGACAATATTTTAAGCCTTTTGTGTTCTGTTGAAAAAATTAGGTTATACTTTAGATTTTCAATTTATTTCCTGGCAGCTGCTAAGAGCAACAAAGCTATAGATTATCAAACCACTTTGCAGAACTTTGAAAGTCTGCGGGCTTACCTGAAAAATTCAATATAAAGATATGTGTGACCTAATTTTGTTTTAGCCCTTAAAGTTTACAAGGAAGAGGGAATAACATATCTGCAATCCATGAGGGTAACACTGTTTCTAAGTCCAAGCATTTATGAGAAACTGCAATAGTACTAACAAGAAACCCAAACATTTTCACTTGAACTTTTACAATACATTTTTACGTGGATGCTGGATTAAGCCCCACCCCAGTGACCTGCATATTGTGGAGTATTTTCCTATTAGGGTTTTTGTTACCTTGCACATATGACTTCTTATTTTTAAAGTAATTTAATTTACATCTCTGTATTATGACTATCCCTGAAAAAAGTACAATTAAAATTGAATAAAACATATGAGTGGGTTTTATAAACCATCAGCTTCCATGCTTTTGTCAAGGGAAGAGCAGCTAACGCATGAGACAATAGTGTATTCAACACCCTATTACACAAAACACAATACAAACTCTTCACAACAAATTTCCTCACTTCATTTCCACAGAAACTAATATAATTCATTTGGAAAATGTTGACTGAAAGGAAAAGGTAAATATTGTTAGTTATTTACCTTTATATTTCTTATTTTTATTTGAACTATAATTTATTTAATCATCCCTTGACAAAACTTTTAAAATCATCTATTATCAATTTATTTTATACATGCCTTAATCCCAAAATACAGATGAGACTACAAAAATGTTGACTTCCTGTTATGCACTCCTTATTGGTAGTTGGCAATCTGGGCAAGAAAGAATTCTAGTTTCTTTTAATGACTTACAGGAATGTAGTATGGCAGATAACATTGCAGACAACACACATACAGAGATTCCAGTATGTCAACCCTCATACATTCCTAGACACACAAGAACACAAGAATAAAGACAGCTTTCCTTGGGCTGCTGACAAAACAACGTTCTTCATCTCAAAAGTAAAAGAACACATTTCTTTCCCTTTGAGATCTCCCCTTTGAGTCCCTTGGGTGAGCACACTTTTCTACACTGCAGAATATAATTCATGGATCTCTCAAAGAATGGTGTAGCAGCTAAGGAGTCATACTATTTGAGCTAGAATTTTGGCAAATACAATTTTAAAACAGACAAGACCTAAGTATAAGTTCGATAATTATAAAATTTGTACTGAGAGGTTGTTCTAGCTTTCTTTCTGTTGCTGTGATAAAACACTCTGAACCAAAGCAACTTAGGGGAGGAAAGGATATACTCCACTTACACTTTCAGGTCACAATATGGCTCCAAAGGAAGTCAAGTCAGAACTTAGTGTTATTTTACAGATATTCTCTAGGTATAGTCAAAACACACACACACACACTCACACACACATGTACACATCTCACTCCAGAAAAGTAGCCCAAGAAAGATCAAAATAAAGATTGCAACATCATTCAACTTGTTGAACAAATGAGATTTGTTCCCAGCAGGAGTATGAGTGAAGGGTTACTCAGAAGTAACAGGGATCCTACAAAAGCAGATACATTACTAGAAAGCCTACACCAGCATGGGTGATAATATAAAAACTGCAACCCAGAAGATATATGGCATAGACATAGGCAGATCTGTACTTCTAATGTATTCCCTCCTGCACTTTGCCTTGTCAGTCTCCACCTTTAGCCACTGTTTATCTTATTGTGTTGAAAGGGGCCTTTGAGAACCATGCAAGAGTTTGTAATCCAGACTATGAGCTTTTACTAATCTCCTGTCTACACACTGAGCCTGGTGACCATCTCCTTTCTTCTTGGAGTAAAATAATGTTTCAGTCAAAAATGAATGTTACAAATCAAAGGAATGTGTCTTACAGCAGACAGAACCTGAAGCAGAAACCGTGGGGAAACACTGTTGACTGACTCATTCTCTGTGTCATATTCAACTGACTTTCTTTAAAACCCAAGAACCACCTGTCTAGGGATGGTGCTACTCACTGTGGACTCAGCTTTTCCGCAGCAACTGTCAGCTTTTTCCCACTTCTTAGTACAAAATATTGGAACTTGCCTCTGCAGATTAATGCATTTTGTCCTGTATATTTAAATTCGCTGGTTGTTTATCTTAGAAAGCCACACATGTACTTCACTGTTAAGTGAATGACAGCCATTATTTTTCATCTGTTTTTAAAAATATTTTTGTCATTTTGAACAAGTCTTTGGATAACTTGAGAAAATATGATTTGTATAGGAAAAAAGAAACGACTGTTTTTCTATACAAAAATAACTTTAGACAAGTGAACTATAGTGTGAAATATAGGAATAAAGATAGATTCAATAGGTAAAGAACTATATTTGATAGAATAGCATGTTGGAATGGATGCCTTTATATTTGTAAAGAATGTAAGACATTTGAGAGAGATCATACTGACTTCAAAAAGAACTGAAAACTCAAAGATTTTCTTACAAATTGGATAACATTTGTAAAAAGTAATATGATCTTTCTTAGTCAATATATGATGAAATTTGTATAGGATCTATGATTCATACAATCACAACAAAAATATGAGAACAGGAAGTTTCTTAGACCCTGGTTTCAGTATGAACTGTTTAAAATGTAGAAGGTTAGCTGAGGAGTAACCATGCATGCATTCATCTGTCTCTACCCTGTCTTCCTCACCCTGTGTTTATGAGAATGTATATGGAGTGTATTTGGGTTGTATGCACATGATTATATGAATGTGGGCACACTTGTGTGTGTATATGCATGCAGACAAGTGGAGACCCAAGATTGTTTAAAATCATCTTCCATCATTCTGTCATGTTATTCAATAAGGTGGGGTCGCTCAAACAAACCCAGAACTCTACAATATGACTAGTCTTGTTCTATTGCTTGCTCTGAGAGAATCATTTATGTCTGCCCTATGAGGCTGGAATTATAGCTGATCACAACATTCATCCATTATTTATTTAGATTTTGCATATATGAACTTGGAAGGCAAGTGTTTTAACCACTGATATACCTCCCTAGCCCTTCTTTCTGCTCTTGACTGTAAATGATACCTTGATTTCCCTAATATATAATAGACCATAACTTGGAATTGTGATCTAAAATTAACACTTTCACTGAAGTTGCTTTTTGTGGGGTACTTTATCACAGCAGCAGAAATGAAACTAGTATACTCTGTTTCACCTTCTTTCAAATATCCAGTAATTACCCTTGTGGAGACTCAATAACCTATGATAATTTCACTAGTTTGTTCCTCCAATTTATCTAGTAAGGTTCCTGGGTCTTGTAATGCCAACTGTTTATTGATATTAGGAATTAGGATATAGGATCTAGTTTTAGAGGACCATTATTTTGACCACTTTAACAAGACAATCACGGGGAGAGATAATCACAGTTAATGCTTCAGTGACACTGAAATAAGGCAAAATGGCTTCATGCAGCTCCAGATGCAAGGGGACAGGAAAACTCCGTGATAAGAAATATAGAGATGGTGAAAGAGTGAATAGGGAAGAAATGACCATTTGTGCCCAGCAGGTAGCTAATGCAGTCAGCCAGCCTCTGAAAAACTCTATCCCTCCTTCACAGTTCAGAGCTATGTGTTTGCTACTGTCTCACCATCCCCACTTCAAAGAAAGGCTGTGCTACCTGCAACATGGTAATACATATTAATCACATTCATAATATCCAACAACTGGAACATCAGCATAAACCAATTGCGTAGGACCCTGGCTCTTGCCATTTTGAATTTACAGCCCTACTTTGCTCTTAGCATATAATTAGACTCTGTTCTAGTAGAACAAACAGGATTTTCCAAGGTTTGGATACTACTTGCCCACTGCTTTTAATCCCATTCCTTAACAACACTCCTCATTCCTATCAAGTCTTGGGTGAGATTTCCATAGCATTCTGTGGTGTTTGTTGGCTGGTATTTTATGTCCACTTTACAGAGGACTCTTGGAATCTATGACTTACTTATAACCACCCAGCTAATGAGTGATTCAACGTAAGTGTTATTCCCACTCTATTACAGGGAGACAGCCCACAACCAAATGTTAGGTTTTGTTCCTGGAGATTGCAGGATAGATCTGGGGAAAGACTGCCCCCTAGTTTTCTGCAAATTCATTTTTTCTTAAGCCAGTTAACACTGGAGTGTATGGTCTTCTGAGGCATGGTAGTGAGTCATAAGAAGTCTAACTCCTTGTTCTTCACATGTTCAATGGCCCATGTAATTATACAGAACAGGGATTTCCTCTCTGCTAGTAAGAGGATTGCCATGTTAAGAGTGTTTTTATCTTAATTAAGCTTTACTAGGCTTTTCTAACATCCAAATGTTACTAAACAGTAAACAAATGAGGAAAGAACATTTTCTTTTGCTTCTAAAATAATCTAAAGAACTTACAAAGATACCGTCATGTTAAGTGTCTTACTGTAGTATATGACATTTTGTCTTAGGGGAAAATTAAGTGTTTATATGAACAGCACTTTTTTTTTAAGACCAAGATTATGTGCCTAAAATAAAGATACTTCTTTTTAAGTTTGGCTTTGAGTTGTCTATTCATCATTTTTTATTGTTATTCAGGCTCCATGTATGTCCAACTATAGTCATTGATCCTCTTATTTATAATCCTGTCAAATAATTGGGAGTTTTAAAAAACTATATCCCAGTCTCCTTACTTCTGACACACAGTAAGTGTTGACCTCACACATAAATCTCCAATCCGTCACCTTATTCCTGTCTCTGACTTTTTTGTCTTACATGTGCATTAGAAGACTCTTTTGGAATTGTTAAATAAAATAAAACTGCATTTGCTATTTTATTCAAGAAGCCTTGAAAATTGAGACCAAAGACAGTAGCAAGGAGTGCTAGTTAGTTTTTGACCACTTAGCCCCAAAATAATCACACAGAAACTGTATTAATTAAAACATTGCTTGGCCCATTAGCTCTAGCTTCTTATTGGCTCTTATATTAATTTAACCCATTTCTTTTAATATGTATATCACCATGTGTCTGTGGCTTACCAGGCAAAGTTCCCCGCATCTGTCTCTGGTGGCTCCATGGCTTCTCTCTGACTTCTTTCTCCCAGCATTCAGCTTAGTTTTCCCCTCCTAGCTCTGTTCCCCTATAGATCTGCTATAGGCCCAAAGCAGTTTTTTTTATTAAGCAATGGTAATTACAGCACACAGAGAGAAATCTCACATCAAAGACAAGTTACTAAAGGTATTAACACTGTTCCTTATTTGTTTAAGTTCCTGTCTGTATCTACATATGAATAAAATTAGATTAATAAAAATTGATTTGTATGGTAGTCAAAAGATGTCAAATTATCTACAAAATTCTTCGTAGAGTGTTCACCATTAAGTGAGTCACAGCTGAATAATGGCCACCAGTGTTATCACAGAGCAGCATGACTATTGAATAGGGCCATGTTGAGCAGTGCATGATGGTTGTAGAGAGGAGAATGCATGCTTGTATGATTCTGCTATCAGAGTGCTTTATGGAAGAAAGCAACTACAAATTTTTGTCCTGTTGTCTTCCTATCTGAACAATAGGGCACAGGGGAACATATCCTGAATGAGCATCTTGAATCAAGCCAGGCAAGTCCACATGTTAGCCCAAGGGTCTACAATGTGGTTGCTAGAGAGGGTAGAGTGTATCCCTGCCCAAATTACCTATCTTGGTAGGTCATTGTGAGCAATTACAGAAGACTTGGAAAGCGATGTGTTCTTTCACTTGTGAAATCTAGATTTAGGTATTTATTTATTTATTATTTATCTCTTCAAGACAGGGTTTCTCTGTGGCTTTGGAGCCTGTTCTGGAACTGTCCTGGTCTTATAGACCAGGCCTTGAACTCACAAAGATTTGCCTGCCTCTGCCTCCTGAGTGCTAGGATTAAAGACATGTGCCACCACTACCTGGAGTTCCTATATTTGAATGCTTAGTCCCTAGCTGGTGGACTCTTTTGAGAAATATTAATAGTTGTAGCCTTGATGGAGGAGGTATGTTACTGGGTGTGGGCTTTGTGATTTTAAAAGCCCATGCCATTCCCAGTTAGCTCTCTCCCCACTTGCTGCTTTTAGATTAAGATTTAAGTTCTGGGCTACTGCTCTATTATGATGTCTGCCTATAGGCTCTCATGCTTCCCACCTGGGTGATTATGGATTCACCCTCTGAAACTACAAGCAAGTCTATAGGTAAATGCTTTCTTTTATAAGTTGTCTCTTCACAGTAGTAGAAAAGTAACTAAAACATAAAAAATCTAGTTCCACATATTCTCCTTCCTGTAGTTCTGTCTTTCCCTCACCCCTAAACTTCATCTAATCCAGGGTCAGCCCTACAGTGACTCAGATACATAGATTTTTACAGGCTTTAGTGTTTGCTCTGTCTGATATCTCCAGGACAGTGCTTGGTTCCTGGACCTCCACGGGCCCATTTGCTTTCTTACATGCTTAGAGGTGTAAATTTTATTGTCTGACTAGGAAACATTTTGTTCCAATGCAGAGGTTATGTAGTAGGAGATCATTTTTGCCATCAATATTGTTGTAACCTATTTTATCATATCCTCTCAGAGATTTTAAAGGTTTTTTTTTAACTATGATTTTGTTTAAAGTGCTGTCTTTCTGAAAAGACCTTATGAATATTCCTTTTCATGAGGAAGCTGGAATGAACTGCAGACAACACATTGTTCTTTCTGCTTATTGTGTAGCAAACATACATAAAGGTCTAATAAGAATCCTCTGCACTACGTTTTAGTCTGTCCCTTATCATGAACATTTTTCTCAGTGCTTCTGTTTAAGAAGGAGATTTTCATTGTTTAACATGTATCCATGGTCTAAGACAGTAACAAAATTATCATACAAAAACATGTAAAAATCTCAGAAAAACGTTCTGTTTGGCACATCAACATCTTCATGATAAGAATCAGAACTTTAACATGATATTTTATGCTTAGAGGAGCAATGCCTTTTCCTCCTATTTTTGCTTATATATTTTATTACCTAAAAATAATTTAATGGTGGAATATTACAGATGGCTTTTCAAGTCTACAAAGAGGGTCTGAGAAGATGACTCAATTGCTAATTTGTTTGCCTTGAAAATACAAGGACGTGATTTGAATCTTTAATTTTCACATTAAAAAATATATGTGCACACACATGAACAAAGGTACATTAATACTGTATATATGTACACACACATATATGCATGCATGCAGAGAAAAATAAAAAGAAAACAACTCAAATGATACCTTTGTCCCCAACAAGGATAACCAGTGACCATTGCATAAGCAGAAGATGCTGAAGCTGATCCTTGACGCAGCCATGTTTAGGCAGATGTAGAAGCTTAGTTGATAATTTGAATAAAGAAGTGTCTAACAACTCTAAAGGCATGTGCATACACAAAGCAGCATGGCAAAGTTGGGTAATTACAGATCTATAAACATCTGGGACTCAGAATACACACACACATAATCCCAGGAAAATCCCCTCTGTTCTTAGTTTCAGATTTTCTTTATGTCTCACTCAGTCAGAGCTGCATAGGTGGATAAATATCATTCATAGAAATTCTGAGGTCAAATGAGCACACAGAAAACTACCTTTCTTTTTCTTTGTCTACTAAAATATCACTTGATATTTACCTTTTGATTAGTGGTTTGCAATCTATTTCCCAGTGTTGGAGAATATATGTCTCCATGGTTGTCTTCAGAAACATTAGCAAGGTCTTTATATATGAAAGAACATGAACATGAAGAAACATTATATAATTAATACTAAAAATACCTACAGAATGCAATGTGATAGTGTTGACAGAATTCAGGGTTAAATCTGGTTATTCAAACATAATAACATAAGATACAAGAAAAGAGCAACATTGGGAAATGGGAGGTACAGAACAAAATTTTCTCATCTTTAGCTCTATAGTTTTATAAATTGTTTATTTTCATCTTTATTTTACTCATTATTACTGTGTGGGGGTCAGAAGACAACTAGTTGAAGCTTAGTTTTCTCTTTTTACCCTGTGAGTCCTGGGGTTTGAACTCAGGTTGTCAACAAACACTTTTACCTTCTGGGCTATCTTGGCAGCCTTACATAATTTTTAAATATCTCTTAAGTTGCCAAGCAATGTCATTAAGCCTCATTTCCCACTGGAACTATTTATATAAGTCTGCTATATATGTCTTAATGGAATGTCAAAGCCTGGAACTTATACAGAAATGAATTTTCACACAGTTCTAGAGGCTGTGGTGTAGGAGGGTTCTTCTCTATTTTGTGTGCTTTTATTGGTTAATAAAGAGAATGCCTGGCCTGGAAGATAGGACACAGCCCTTAGGTGGGCGGAGTAGACAGAACAGAGTTCGGGGAAGAAAGGAAGTGTGCGAGATGCCATGATTTTCCCGCCCAAGATGGACATACCTTAGAGTCGTCCGGTAAGTCACCACCTCGTGGTGACATACAGACTTTTATAATGGGTTAGTTTAGATGTGAGAGCTAGCCAAGAAAAGGCTAGAGATAATTAGCAAGTTAGTATTTAAATGAATATAATTGTCATGTGGTTATTTCGGGCATAACCTATCTGGTGGCTGGGAACCAGGCGCTGGGAAAATGGCACCACTTCTGGGCAGCGGGACACAGCTGCCCCCTATTACAACAGGCTGAAAGGCTAATGCCATGTCTTGACCAGGATGGTTTCTTCTGAGTATCTCCCCATTGCTTGTATATGGTTATTTTACCCTGTGTTCTCACATGGTCTTCCCGCTGTGATACTTTGTATCTTAATCTTATCTTATAAAAACATCAGTTCTATTGCAATGAAGCCTGTCACAAGGTTCTCACCTATAAATGAGATGTTTAAATGCTGTGTCTCCAAACAGTCACATGATGAATTGCTGTGGTCTGTGATTTGGGTGGTCACTTATTTAAGTCTCCCTTTGAGGTTCACCCTACACACAGAAGTAAAAAAAAAATCTGTATCATCTATGGAATGCTGCTGTTCATTAGGAGCACTTGAAAAGCCCAGCTCTCAGTAGTTAAGAGCACTACTGGCTATTGTGGAAGCTCCAATTTGGTTCTCGCCATGCATTGCAGGGAGTTGCTCCCAACTACTTCATTCTTGGGCTCCAAGGAATCCAACACCATCTTCCAGCTCCTGCTGACACTTGCACACATTTGACACGTAGCTGCCACCCCCCCACATAAATGAAAAGTAAAATAAGAATAAATATAAACTCTCCACTCTTAACTATATCAGTAAGTGCTAATTAATTTTAACTGAATGAGCATACTTCAGACAAATGCAGGCAGGTATTTAAAACATCATTATTTTCTATTATTTTACATGTTACATACTATTCTTTAGATTAAACCCTTTATGCAAATGACAATAGAAAAATCTGGAATCACCCAAAGTCATAGAAATAAAAAATTCTTTATTTTGTAACATAAATTTTAATTTTCAAACGTGTGTGTGTATACATATACAGTGTTAAACACTCCCCACAAAAACCAAAAAAGTAAATAAAACTAAGAAATTTGGATCTGAAAATCAAAGAGTACTTGGAATACAATCAAGTACTTTTTTTTCATTTATAACCTCAAGATTTGTTTTTTACCAAGCATGTGTTTTGTGAAGAATAATAGGTTACTCCTACAAACAGTTAATGGTATTCTCTAAAACAAGATTTTGGCAAGTCATTGCTTGATTAAAAAAATGAGACAAAACATATTTTTAGTCTTTAGAGTTTAATATGCAAACTCTTCATTGTGTTCATGGACATCCAGAGTGGCTGAGTACAGACTGCCATCAGTCTTGTCTACCATTTTTGAAACTCTAAATCTGCCATGCCACTCAAATGGTACTCAGAAAACACCCAGATTCATTCCTCTTAAAGACACCCCCTTAGTTGAGAAGCCCTGCTTCCTCCTACCACCCAGATCCTGGCCGGGTCTTAGTTGAAGCTGCCTTCCATTGGCCATCTGGTTTGAAAAGGCCAACTTCTTTTATTTGCCTCTATTATATACATTCTTCAGTTAGCTGTGAAGAAAGCCCATCTTGCTTGATCACTAGCTACATAAAGGAATAACTAAGCATTTTTATTAATTCTTTTTTAATCTGAATCTAACTTGATAGCCACATAAAATTTCATATTTTTAAAGACAAAAATACTTCAAAATTACCAGTCAACATGGATCTTAACACCTTTTTAAATGCAAAGCTCCTGAATTAAATGGAGACTTTTTGACTCTTTGACACATACATAGAGTACACAGGTGATGAAAGATTGGACTGAACATTTAAAACTTAAAAAAAAAAAACATAAGTGCTCCTGAAGTATGTTTTAGAAAATAAGAAGACAGGTGTTCTGAGTTAAGTGGTATTTTAGAAAGAGACACTTGAAGGTTTTGCTTTTTTATTTTTATTTTGTTTCCTCTATTGTGATGAGAGTCCTTGATGTTTGGCTGCGAGCTTTCTCCTTGCAAGCTTCATTGGCCTCCTGGGTTCTCAAGCATTGCGACTTTTTTTTAAAAAGATCTGTGGCAGATCAACTGTAGATCAAATAAGCTTTTGGGTAAAGGTAAACTTAATGAACTGAACATGGCTAAAAGAAATGTCGCTCCTAAAGGGGTGTGCCAACACAGGCATTCCAAGTGACCCTTTCACAGTGTTATTCTCTACTTACAAATAAGATACAAATGGTAAATTCAGAACAAGCAACAGAAATCAGATAATTCAGATTCTTGTGGTACAGGGAACACTGGGAAATGTGATTTTCTTTGTTTTTATGTTTTTGATAATGTCTTGAAAAATATGGTCTTTAAAACTTATCCATCCCACATTCTGCCACCCCCAACTCCTGCCATGTTAAGCCTACTCCCTCTCAACTTTATGACCTTTACTTCTTCAATTATTATTATTATTATGTACATGCACACATATTTCTAAATACAATCTACTGAGTTTATTTGGCTTCACTCATAGAATGCACACATGTGTGTGCTCATGCATGTAGGTGTGTGCAACGAACATTTAAGGATGAATTAGAATTAGATAACTTTTCAGAAGCTTTGTCCACACCCCTAAAATGTAGAACTACAGGTTATTGATGGTGGCTAAGAGAAGAATCTGTTTTTGTTTTTTAAATAATCTAAATCTACTCCACTTCTCTTCCTTTCACCCAATAGCCTGAAAACAACTCAAAACAGTGAGATTGCTTATTAATCTTACTGTGAACTAAAGCCAAATTTTAAATACACTATTTAGATACAACAAAAAAGGAAACACAAAATGGAGCATATACAATCTCATGTATGTTTTCTCCAATATGTAACTCCAATTAAAGTGGGCCTGGCATGGCCACAGCTACCTATCTCAGAGTTTAAGAGTTCTTAAAAAATAGTCTCAAACTTTCAGCTGCTGCAGATTCCTATATTTTGAAACTTTCGCTCTAATAGAATAGATCTGCCTGCTTTTATTGGATCACTTGGCAAAAATTAGTTGCCTTGTTTCCTGACTCCCTCCTTTCTTCACTCTTCTTCAGTGTCAAACTCCTCCTGACCCAATCCCTAAAAAGAGGAAAAAGATGGGGTATGCCTGCATGAGCAAGTGTAGGAAAGTGCTGGGGGAATCATGAGGGAGAAGTTCTGAGCCCATTATATGCTGATTTCTACTTTTAAAGTAAAAGCTGCTTTTCCTCAGATTTGTTATGTATCTGTCTTTGGTTTTATTTCATTTTTGTGGAGTACAGGATTTTGTACTATGACCTAATGATTCTTTGGATTTCCTCAGTGTCTGATGTTATGGCCCCTTTTCATTTCTGATTTTGTTAATTTGGATGTTCTCTCTGCCTTTTGATTAGTTTGTATAAGGGTTTGTCCATCTTGTTAATTTACTCAAAGAACCAGCTCTTTGTCTCATTGATTCTTTGTATTGTTTTGTTTGTTTCTATTTCATTGATTTAAGCCCTCAATTTGATTATTTCCTGTCTTCTACTACTCCTTGGTGCTTCTGCTTCTTTTTGTTCTAGAGCTTTCAGGTGTGCTGTTAAGTCACTAGTGTGAGCTTTCTCCACTTTCTTTATGAGGGCACTTAGTGCTATGAACTTTCCTCTTAGCACTGCTTTCATAGTGTCTCATAGGTTTGGGTATATTGTGCCTTCATTTTCATTGAATTCTAGGATGTCTTTAACTTCTTTCTTTATTTCTTCCTTGACCCAGGGGTGGTTCAGTAGTTCACTGTTCAATTTCCATGAGTTTTTAGGTTTTCTGAGACTAGTGTTGTTTTTAAATTCTAACTTTAAACCATAGTGATCTGATAATATACAAGGGGTAACTCCAAATTTTTGCATCTGTAGATATTTGCTTTATTACCAAGTGTGTGGTCAATTTTAGA
>JAQHUG010000406.1:966053-979180 GCA_028555095.1 Dicrostonyx torquatus | reverse complement strand
CTCTCTCTCTATATATATATGTCTTTCCTTCCTGCTGACTCCATTTTATTCTCTGTGCTTTTTTCTTATTTACCTGTCAACTGGTTGCTTGCTCTGCCTCTGCCTCTTAACCTGTGGTTGACTTTATTTAATCTTGTTTACAGTATTGAAGCAGAAAACTCTTGTACAAACAAGCTCTTGTATTAAACAAGGACTGAGCCACACAACAACTAGAAACAGGTTTTTCTAGTAAATAATGCAATCTTGGGATTCAAGTGAGAACAAATATCCTGCAAGAGCTGGTTGTCTTTCTAATAAGTACACACAGAACTTTTCAATATATAAGCTTTGTAACTTAATTTCACATTCTAAATCTAAAACCTTAATTGGTTCTAAATAATTTTAGATTAAATATTTTTCTTTTTATGTTATTGATTATATCTGTGCTGCTTTCCATTCATAGTTTTGATTATTTTGCTGATTTTTTATGGGATTCTAAATATGTTGACCTCATCTTTTTGTGTGCTGAATAAATTTTTTTGTTTGAACTTGTTCTGAAATTGGTTGAGTCACTCACATTACACATTTGTGTTTATATGTGTGAGTATACATGTGTATACAATTGAGTGTGTATATGTGTTCACAAACAGGTATGGGAGCCAGAGGACAATCTTAGGTGTTATTCTCAGGTAATGCCTACCTTGGTTTATTGAGATACGGTCTTTTGGTCTCTATTAATTCTACTTGTCAATTAGAATTAGCTAGCAGTCCAGAGAGCTTTGGCATCCACCTGTCTCCATTTGCCCAGTGCAGGCATTGTAAGTACTGCTTGCTGTATCCCCTTTCACTCCTTTATTTGTTTTTAAATATGGGTTCAGGGCATTGAACTCAGGTCCTGATGCTTTCATTGTTTCATTGGGAGTATTTTACTCACTGAGTTGCCCTAATATTTTCAGTAATACATACTTTTTAGATCTTGCTTTCAAGACTTGTAACATGAGACAGAATCAAAGCTGAAGCTAATTTTTTTTGTAATACTGAGGAAAGAAAAGTATTTGTTCTTTGTTCAGAGTTCTGTGAATTGTGTTAATTTTTCATTGTGACCATGGTTCTCAGACCTTCACATCTGAGTTACCAATATCTATCCTGTATTTAGATAGCTTTTTGCCCAGCCTTTGGTTCCTCCAACACTATCACTCTCCAGTCTTCAGCTGAGTTTTGAGGGAATTCTCTATGTCTTGGAAGTTTTTAAATACTCTGTGAGCTCCTCCAGCCTCCAGAGATGCTCATCTTCAACTGTTCACTCTGAAGGGTGTGCCAAACCCTTTCTGTGTGTGCTTCCATCCAGCATATCCTGGAATCTTCGAAAAATGATATAATCTGGAGATAGCACTCCCCTGCACTGCTTCTCCGTTTCTGAATGGTTATATCAGTCTCTCGGTTGAGTTTATGTTTGTTGTGGGCTAGCACTGCTGTTCCATTACCTCTACCCCCTCCTGTCCTCTACCCATCCTCATTTCCTACCTCTTCCTCCTCCTCTTTCACTTCCTCCTCCTCTTCTTCCTCTTCTTTTTTTTCTACCTCCTTCTCTCCTGTCTACCATCTCTCTCCCTCCTCCCCTTTCTCTTCCTTTCTTCTGTCTGCATGTTTATTATACATGGTGTTGAGTTTCATATACAAATTTTCATACACACATATAACATGCTTTAAAATTTCCCTGCATTCCTGAGCCAATCCCTCTGCTCCCCCTTTCTCATCTTTTGTTCCTTCCATTAGTCTCTTGGTTCCTCTAGACAGTCTCTTTCATACTTTTATACCATATACGTGTCCATTATTTAGTATATTTCCCTAAAATCTAGGACACCTGGTGACTTTCATAATACAACACCCTATAATTATGATGTAGAAAGAGTATTGGTACTAACGTTTCTGAGGCACAGTTTACTTCATCCAAATTCTTACCTGGAAAAGGACAATACAAGCACCTATACTAAAGGGTATGCCTAATGTTTTAAAATAGCAGCTAAATAGCAAGTAAAACATCTTATGTTCTATTTAGTTTTCATAATAAAAGCATCTGGAAAGTTAAGGAAAGTGTCTAGCTATTTGGTTAACCATCTGGAAGATATTTATATTCTTCATTAACTACAACATAACCCTTCCTAATATTTATGCTGGTATGAGTCAATATGAATGTTTCCTACAGTAATCTTGAGCCTTTGAGGATGTGGCCTTTCTGATACACTAACAAGGACTCTGGGTATGAATGACGATGCTCCTGTCTCTGACTGTTGCAGTTCATCTGAGTGATGCATCAGCACATTAAGAAGGTAGAGTGCATCACTGCTTCACTCTGCATGTGCACTCCAGTATGTAGGCAAGATATGAACAGAATCACTCAAAAACTGGGAATTTCTGGCATAGTGCAAGACATGGAAAGCACCCTTGAAATGCCCTCATCTTCCTGGGTTCACCTGGTTCCCCAGTGTTGTCACTGAAGTATAAGTTATCGTTTTGCTTAACTATATCGTAAGAATGCTGAATATTTTCACTTGATAATCAATATTTATAATTTAATATCTTTAAATTTACAACAACTGTAATTCACAGGAAATTAATCACTGTGTCAAATTAAAAAATACTCTTAATACAAATACAGTTTTTACTGCATCTTTAAAAGGATAAGGAAGTAAGTTGTAAGACATCTTTTATGAGAGGATGCTTACGGCTGTGAGAGTGTTAATCTGTCCCTAGAATGATAGGATATTGCAATTATAGAATCTTGTCCTGAATCATTTCACCTTGTTCTTTTAAAACAGAGTCTCTCACTGAGCCTGGAGCTTTGTATTTTTTTTTTGCTAGAGTAGTGGCTAGCAAACCCCAAATGACAATCCTGTGCTCAACTTCACCTAGCCACTGCAGTTTTCCTGTCCACATCTAGCTTTTCACATGGGTTCTGGGAATCTGAACTCATATCTTCCTTGCACACAAAACTTTCTTACACACCTAAGGTAACATTAATGTCTGTCCTTTTTCTAATGACTTCTTCAAACATATCCCCCACGCCAATGTTCTTATGTCCAGTTCTTATCATCCTATATTCTACTAAAAAAGATTGTATTTTTAACACAATATTTTTGTTTTCATTTCTATCTTCACTTCAAATCTTTATATCAAATGGGCTTTTCTATTCATATGCCTAAGTAAAATTTTAAAAATAATGTATTTTACCCAGGGAACTAGTTAGGACTTGTATAGATATTTTTAAATTGAACCAAATGTATACTTGATTCAGTAGATATTCCTTGAACATCTATCTTGTTCAAATCATGCTGATAGGTAATTATGAATCACATATGCAGATATCAAAGGATTTATAGCATTTTATTGAACACATTAATTTAAAGCTATCTGCTGTCGACTATTTTGCATTCAATACACAGTACAGAGATGGAAGGGTGCAATGACTTCTCTTTTCCATCTTAAAGGACAAGGCCAACATCCCTACAACAAAAGTCAGCTTAACAAGAGAAAAGTATAACAGATCTTCTAATTAAAATCTTATGTGAATGGAACCTCCAGACATGATGACCTGAGGAACTAGTGGAACCCATTTTCACATTTGATAAAGGATTGTCATGTAGACATGGGATTAGACAAAAGGTGCATGCTAATGACAGTAAATTAAGGTATCCAGTTAAAGTTATTTTCTTGACCTCCCTGTGGAGCTTTCATTCCTTCTGGATATGACAAAAAATTTCTCTGGAATTATGGGGTTGAGGGAGACAGGAGTATGTGGTCTTCTGGAGTTTTGTGGTTTGATTTGGAGGGAAAGGGGTTCCCACACAATTTTAAAGAGAAATTCTGGATTATATGACTCACTTCAAGGGATAAAAAGTCTGGGAGTCAGTAGTACAGGAGAAAGTTAAAGAGTCCTTGCTTCTGAGACCTTCCAAATCTTCTTTAGTTCACCTGCCATGCTTGGAAACTTCATTCCAAGCTTTCAACAATAGAAAACTCTTTGAGAGTAAAATTACCATGTCCTGACTGCCTTGGTTCTGAAAACCTGCTTGGGACAAGAGGAAAGGAAGGACTAACACATAGACACACATAGAGTAAATCTGGGATCAGGCAGAATCCAGAACCTCAGTGTTGTAGCGAAGAAAGCAGGGTTAACTAGTCAGTAGGAGATCTCCATAAGGGTATAGTCTCTAACTGTAAGCATGCAGAAGGAGGAAACTGTTGTCGATGCTTTCTGAACACTTGGTCAGCACTCACACATGAACCGGAGGAAGGCTTTACCAATTCCCTGTCTGAGGCATCAAGGTCCTTATCATTAATACACATTGACTCAGGATGTCAGATGCTTTCTACATAAAACTATTTTAGTTGATTTTCACTTGTGAGAACAATTTAACAAGGTATGACTTATTCCGTCTTGTATGTTAGGGGAATACATTCCAACATGAAGAGGAAGACTTGGTTAGAGCAGGGTGGCCAGTTTGTCACAATGCGTCCCTAATCAGGAAGCAGAGAGTAAGAAGGAAGTGGGGCTGTCTAAAACACCTTAAGGTCTACTCACGGTAACTCACGTCCTCCACCATAAACGCTCCTCCTCCCAAAGGTGCAATAACCTCCTCAAAAAGCACAACCAGGTAGGGGGCAAGTGTTTAAGATGAACTTATGGGTACATTTCCCATCCAAACCACATCATTATAGAATGGCTGGAACAGCAGCATTGTGTCTATAAATGGAAGAAAATTATAACTGGAGAGATTTAAAAATTTTGCAGGGCTTTTTTTTTTTTAGTTATCATTGTCCTTAGCGCCTTTGCCACACCCTTTTTCCAACGTCCCCTGAAAGTATACAGAATATGGTTTATTTTTTAGAGTGTTATATGATAATTTATAACTTTGGGCAAGAGATTCATAATACTATTTTCTGTTACTAGGAGTGCGAAAATCTAATTAAATCTGCCATATTTTTCCACATACATATTCCAGAAATTGATTTTAGCTTCTGGAAAAAAGGTGTGTATGTTTTTATAGCTAATGGAAGGGTGATGCTTAAGAACTTCACCTGGTATCCAGTGAGAAGCAAATGTACCACACATCAGCATAGAACATACAATGTGACACATCAGTGTATTTTCTATAAAATATATACACCACAGTGTACATTTTCTATGATGAACTGTAATTAAAACTCATTCATATCATTTCATGGGTTGTCATGGCTACTCTTCTGTCAATCTCCATATTGTAAGAAAATAGTTTATGACAGTGACTGATTTAAATGAAGCCACTTCTGAGAGAGTAATTGTTCTAATAAAAAATGTTGGGTAATTTTCCCTCTATCTTTAGATAGACATATTTGCGTAACTTTCAACTCTATGTTTAGAGAGAAATATGTTATGGAGCATTTTTCTCAATATAGATACACATTAGGTTTTATTATTTCTGTTTTAATTAATGTTCAGAGTTCCATGAAAAGGGTGTCTTCAGAATGTTTTTAGTTAACTAAACTGGCAGAGTAGGCAGAAAATTAATAAAAAAAAGCAGAAGTAAAGAAGAATTGAGACAAAAAGAAGAAACTTAACTATATTTTCTTAATCAGACTAGATACTTTGAGTGTTTTTTAAGAGAATAAAACCCTGAAAAATTTGTGAATTGAAAATATTTTAAGTATTTTTTACATGAATAGCTAAACTACATAAGTGTTAAACCTCAAATATTTACTTGTATTTAGTTGTTAATTGTGGTTCTGAGTTGTAAGAGTTTGGGATACTAAGGCATTATAAACAAATGTCTTTGTTCTTATGAACTTAAACATAAAATGCTAGAGAAATGTCCATACAACTGCTTACCTAATCATTTTAATAAAAACATGAGTACCTATACAACTATATTTGTTTCACACTTGTGATATTTCCATTGTTTTGTGTGTCAGGACATAAGACTTATTAAGGGTAAGCATTTATTATCATAATAAATATATGTCAGTTGTTTTAACATTTTCAAACCTTTGCCTAAGCACTTGTTAGATTTGAGTAAACAGCTTTTTTTTTTACTTTTTGTTTTTTTTTAATCTACAATCTCTAGATGAGGAATTTTATCTTAGCTAAATGTTTGATACTTGACATTGCTAATGTTCCTATATTCAATTCACATTGTATCAGTGTATTTCCCACCTATATTTTGTCATAATATTAGTTAAAATACAAGCTATAATATATAAATCTGTTTTATTGGGAGCACATAAATTTCAAGACATGGTAAAATATTTATTGGACATAACCAGTTGAGGGCCAGTCTCCCTAGGACAGCCCTTTAGAATCACAGAATGCACCTGTCCAACTGCTTAGGACTCCTTAAAGACCTGATGTAGCACGTAGCTGCTTGGGAATATCAACATAAATCTTTACATTAAATGATGGATAAGTTTTAATTTGCTTTTTCTTTTTGTAGATAATCAATCTTTAAAGAGCTTGCTATTGTGTCTTAGTACACACCTAGGCACCTTGCTTTGCACACCATTACTTCATAGAGGTATGTTTTATTATGGCTGCCTGATGGGCCCTGTCCCTGATGGAAACTGTATATGATTTTCTTGATCTGTGTCTGACAATTGTTCCTCTTATTCTGACATGAAGAATCATGTAGATGAGTTGCCCAGAAGATGATAGACTAAGATTTGTTCCTGTTATAGTGAAGGTCTTCTTTTTCCTTTTTATCTATTTTAAGATAATCTTTTTTATTTTACATACCAATCCTGGTTCCCCCTTCTTCCCTTCTTCCTGCGCCTCCCACCTTTCCCTCCCCTCCCCTACTCCATCCACTCCTCAGAGAGGGTGAGGCCTCCCACGGGAGTCAACAAAGTCTGTCACTTCCCTTGAGGCAGTACCAAAAAACTCTGCCATGTATCTAGGCTGAGCAAGATATCAAACCATAGGAAATCGGCTCCAAAAAGCCAGTTCGTGCAGTAGGGATAAATCCTGAGCCCACTGTCAGTGGCCCCACAAACTGTTTAGACCACACAACTGTCCCCCACATTCAGAGAGCCTAGTTCGATCCTATGCAGGTTCCCCAGCTGTCAGTCTGGAGCCAGTGAACTCCAGACTGTTGGGTCAGCTGTTTCTGTGGTTTTCCAATCATGGTCTTGACTCCTTTGCTCATGTAATCCCTCCTCCCTCTCTTCAACTGGACTCCAGGAGCTCAGTCCAGTGCTTAGCTGTGGATCTCTGCATCTGCTTCCATCAGTTACTGGATGAAGGTTCTATGATGACAATTAAGGTAGCCATCAATCTGATTACAGGGGAAGGCCAGTTCAGGCACTCATTTCACTATTGCTAGGAGTCTTACCTAGGGTCATCCTTATGAGTTTCTGGGAATTAACTTTGTGACAGGTTTCTCACTAACCCCATAATGGCTCCCTCTATTAAGATATCTCTTTTCTTGTTCTCCCTGTGCTTTTCCCAACTCGACCTCCCCTTTTCCTCTTCTCCCTCCCAGGGAAGGTTCTTATTTTCATTCTCATAGTCAGTCTAGGAATTCAGGCTCCCTTTGTTTCACAGGACAAGACTAATATGGGGTTTTCTTTATCTTTCCTTGCCTTACTATGATCATCAATGATGTATTTTGGACTTAGAGGGAAAGTTGTTTCTTTTGGTTTGAAAGATGGACATCACATTAAACTTTAAGTGACCGTATCAGCTGCGGATCATTTTATAAGTGACGAAAGGAACAAAAGATCATAAGGAACATTCTGTGCATCTGTAACTGCAAAATCAGCTAACAAATGCTAACTTTAAAATTTGGACCGTTAAACACAGCAGTAGTATTTATATTTTTGGGTATGTATGATTGTAATTTTAATTGAAAATGTGCATGAAATATTATTCATCAGTCATTAATAGATATTATTACAATTTCTATATTTCCATTATAAAATTGGCATGTCTTTACAATATTTAGTAAAAAATAAAATGCTTATAAATATCCTCAACATTCAGTATATTTAATATTTTGGTGTGTTTTCTTTCTTGTTTTTTTTTTCTAATAGATACTAAGTTTTATTATGCCATGTTTCTTGTAAGTTCTTACATTAGTGTGTATCTTGAATTGAGATCTGGAAAGCATGACTACATAAGCAATGGGTGGGAAACCTTCAGAATATTTGCTAACACTTGTCATTGTGGGTTTTCATACTATTCACGTTTTGACTCCTGTTAACCATCTATGGAATTACTGGATTTTTACTAGCCTCTTGTCAGTATTTAACCAATAAAAACTCACTTTAGATCTGATGAACAATGCTACACACTTCAACTTTATGCCACATATAGTCAACTTTGTGGGATAGATACTATCATACAATCTTATCAATAAATGTGATGGTGGTGGCACACACCTTTAGTCCCAGCACTTAGCAGGCAGAGGCAGGCAGATCTCTGTGTGTTCAAGGCCAGCCTGGACCACAGAGCGAGTATTAGGACAGGCTCCAAAGCTACAGAGAAACCCTGTCTCGAAAAACAAAAAACAAAACAAAAATTATGGAATTATGATCATGAATTATAATACAAATTAATAACATCTGTTTCAAGTACTGTTTGATACACAGTTTGAATTATCTGTACATTTTAATGTATTTTAAATGTTCAAAAGTAAATAATGTCTACTTCAAAAATATTTCCATCTAAAAGTTTTAATTAAAAAGATCTAAAATGTCTTTTCTTTCATATTTTTTATTAAAAAGTTTACTTTTCATTTTACATATCAACTCCAGTTCCCCCTCTGTCCCCTTCTCCTGCCCACCCCACCTTGACCTCTTCCCAACCTTCGTCCACTCCTCAGAGGGTGAAAAGCTTTCCTTGAGGAGTCAACAAGGTCTGGCATACCAAATTGAGGCAGGACCAAGCACCCCCTTCCCCATATCAAGATTGAGCAAGGTATCAACCATATTGAATGGACTCCAAAAAGCCAGTTTATAAGCCTGAAGAAGGTCCTGGTGCCTGGGAAGAGGAGACTCTTCCCAGCAGATCAGGCCACACTAACTGTTACCCACATTTGGAGGGTCTAGATTGGTCCCATGCAGGTTCCCCGAGCTGTCAGTCCATAGTTTTACAAATACATAGAAAATAATGCTAAAGAACTCAAGAGATGTCTTTGTTGGTATAATGCTTGCTGAGAAAAACCTGAGAACTCCCATGCTGGTGAGGTATAAGGAGGGAGAGAGTATGCAGTGAAGAAGCATCTTTAGGAGGCTGCAGCTCAGTAGTGGACTATGAACACCAGACTGATGGTGTGGAGCTGATGCTATTCACATTACAGTCAAATCAGGGGTAGAAACTCCTTTTGGCTGGAGTTGAAAATGGCCAAATTATAGCAAAAATGGTACCAACGGAGCACCAAAAGTGTGGTGCTACATTTATAAACCTGGTAATGAATTCTTGGGGGTGGGGCAAAGACTAGGAACTTGGGAACTTGTCCAGATACTGAATTGGATGGGTATAAACTTTCAAGGGCTTTAATATTCTCACAATTCCATTATGACGTTGCCTTTCACATTCACCTCTGAGCATGTAGGGTTGAGATACAGTTGGTGGTGATCATAGAAATGGCACAGCCTTTTTATTCCTTACTTTTTTTTCTTTATTAAGAAGTTTGACTTACACTGGGGTTTGTAAGGCAATTTAGTTTAATTGTTCTATTTGTAGAGGGTACATAGTCTGACTGTTAATAGGTTCATACTCAACCTCCAGCCTTGTAAATTCTGTGCCTTTTGTAAAACTGTTTAGTAGTTCTGTTTCTCAATTTTCTCATCTTTGAATTGACTTCCTTCACACACAGTGAAGATTCAATGAATGAGTCAGAGTTTGTTTTTAGAACAATGCCTGACACCCAAGGACACATATAGTTACCAGTTCTTAAAAATAAAAATAGCAAGAACTGTAAAACCAGGTAAATTTTAAAATTAAATTGATTTTTATTATTTTAAGGACACTAGAAAATAAGATTTGTGTTTTATTGTCAGTCCCATAATAGAGATGAGGTATGGTTCATAAGAGCTCACTGTGTGAGTGCTAGGGAAGTTGTGAGTGAGGCTATGGACTCTTCCTGAATCTAATGGCTAGAATGTGGGATCATTTTTAAACAAGCAATGTCAGAACACAGGTTTTTACAGAATAGTTGCCAGTCTATAAAATTTTCTGTAAGATTCCATTGAAGTTAAGAAATTCTTCTCTGCTTTTAGTTGTGTTTTCATCTGTTTGTTTTTGAGGCAGGGTTTTACTGTGTAGCTGTGGTTATCCTGGAACTCGCTATGTAGAGCCTTAAACTCACAAGCGATCCACCTGCTTCTGTATCCTGAGTGCTGGGATTAAATGGTATGCGTCACCACACCTGGCTTACTTATGTTCTTTTACATACAATCAGTTTGCAAAGAAGAACATAAGAAATGCAGCTAACTCTAGAGAAAGTCTGCAGTGGACAGATGCTGTGTTGAAAAAGATGAATGTGTGGTTGTAATTCTTTATAACTAGTGTAAATTTCAGAATTGTGGGATTTTGGTAGGAGTTGGGGAGGGTGAAACCATGATTAGAATACATTGCATGAAAAAAGTCTATTAAAAATAACAACTAATACTCAAACAACTGTTTATCTTAAATTTTAAACCTTACTGGATTGACTTATCTAGGAATCTGATGTGGAGAGCATGGCTCTGGTTGTATCTGTGAGAGAATTTCTAAAAAGGATTAACTGCAATGAAAGACAACTTTGAGTGTAGGCAGTATTATTCCGTGTGCTGGAGAAATGACAGAGTAAAATGATGCAAAGACGAGAGAAGGGGTGGAGAGGAGAGAGAGAGAGAAAGGGGGAGGGAGGGAAGGCTAGAAAGAGAGAGACAGACAGACAGGAGAAGAGGGAGAGAGAGAGAGGGAGGGAGGGCAGGAGGGAGAGAGGGAGAGATAGAAAGACAGAGAGGGAACTATGGGGTTTAGAAATTATTTACTATGTAAGAGGGCATATACATAATACGACTCTAATAAACACTTAGCTATCTCTTTTAACAATCCTAGCCTTTTACACACACCTGTCTCCTGATAGCTTGTTACACTGATGTTATGAAACCTCAATGTTGGCTCACTTTCCAGAATGTTATTTATGTCTAATTCATTTTCCCATCTATGAAGGCAAAGTGCTCAGTGCAGCTGTATTCATAGAAATATTCATTGGAATTTTTTTTTCATTTCTCAAAAGCTAATCAAAAAGAAAAAAAGCTAATCAAAAGCCTAGCATTTCTGTTTGGGGACAAATTTGCCTGTTTAGCCTGTGTGCTGTTCTGTTTGTCTGTTGGCTAGTCTGTAGTTATTAAAGACTATGTGTTGGATTGTTTACTAGCATCTTGTAATTTGGACAGCACAATCAAATTTGCATAACCCATTCAGCTGTTGTGGAGAGAAGCCTGTTGCCATAGTGAGAATTAAAGATGTCCTATATCAGATAAATTCCCAAAATGAGAATGACCTTTGCAAAGCCATATGCCAATATTTATTATCTTAGATATAGCTAGCTTCTCAGGAAACAATGAATTACCTTTCTCGGTCATTAAATGGGAAATCCACAATACATGGTTTCCTCTTTTTATTACAGCAAACTTCCACCTCCCTCTGCTTCCATGCCTAACGTGCAAGACTCATAAGCGGTTGACTGTCCTTTCTAGTTGCATAAACGAAGAGCTTGATTGTTTCATTTATAACTTAACCAAGCCATTGTCCTAGAACTGATCTCTATGGAGATTAGTAAATTGCTTTGTTAGGTTTTGGTGCTGAGTGCTGCACAGGTAAAGCCCCCACGGCAGCTCTGAATCGAGTCTACCCCTCCTCTATCTTTTGAAACTTAGGATCCTAAGCTTCACTCTGAGTTCAGAAGAGGAATGTCAGAATCTCATGTGCATCATATATAAACACCACAAATCCTTCCATACAAACTCAGGGATGGGAATACAAACTGGGAATTTTATTAAGGATGTATATCACATTTAACATAATTTTTAAAATATAGATTTCCCACATTTAAGGGTTGTCAATTTAAAAATAAATGAAAACTTTATTTAAAATCTTTAATGAAGTTTCTGAGTCAAAACTCTTGAACTACCACTCTGAAATAGTTTATAACAATTGCAGGCTAAAATCATAATTAAACTAGTGATTTAATTAATTTAACAATCTAATGAATAATATAAACACACAAGCTAGTTTCATAAAATAGCCTTTTTTCCTGAAGCTAATTATGATATCTCCTTTAATTGTGGTGATTTATGTGGTCTAAATATCATGACACAGATAAGTGTGAGACATATCAATGTACAAACTCTACAAAAATATATTCTTCTGAAAAAGAAATATATTTTTTAAAGAAAGAAGGGAAGAGCTACACTTCCTTGCAGCATTGTGAAGTGATGATCCTTGTGTTTCCTTTCAGATCCCCAGCTCAAGGGCATAGTGACCAGGTTATATTGCAGGCAAGGCTACTACTTGCAGATGCACCCCGATGGAGCTCTCGATGGAACCAAGGATGACAGCACCAATTCCAGTAAGTGACTGACTGAATCTGCTTCTCAGTGGCTTTGTGAGATACCTTTGTAAATGCTTGGTTCTCTTGGCTTGTTTCTAGTTGCCTACAAGAATGCAAGTATCATTTCACTGAGACCACATGCATGAAGGTACTGACACAGAAGGAGGCAACTCTGGGGTTAAAATTAGTGTATCTTCTTTTTTTTTTTTTTTTTTTTTTGGTTTTTTTGAGACAGGGTTTCTCTGTGGCTTTGGAGCCTGTCCTGGAACTAGCTCTTGTAGACCAGGTTGGTCTCGAACTCACAGAGATCCCCCTGCCTCTGCCTCTCGAGTGCTGGTATTAAAGGGATTGTATCTTCTTTACAGATATGTCCAGAACATTATTTTCCATCACCTAATAATAACAGTTAGGCACACTAATGCACTGGTGTAAAAGTTAATATCCTTCTCAAAGAGAGAATATTCAAGCTATGTACATATAACTGCAATGTACAAAACATTTAATTACCTTATTCAATAGTGTTTGTGTTAATTAATTTAAAATCTATGTATCTTTTGTGATATTGATATTTTT
>JAQHUG010000406.1:925985-938591 GCA_028555095.1 Dicrostonyx torquatus | reverse complement strand
ATCTAGTAGTGTCAGAAACTTTGATAGTAGAAGCATAGCTACAGGCTTGGTTCCGTTCTGCCTCCCAGTCTCTTCAGAATGGTACGGGCAAGCCAGCTAAGGTGACACTTAAGCTGGGATGCTCATTTTCTATGGCAGTAGCTTTTTCATCATAAAGAAAACAAAATTTCTTCAGTTGAAACTTGGAAAAAGAGAAATATGTATTATACTTTTTAAATAACAGAAAGAGAAGCGTGTGTGTTGCTGAAATGCTTTGTTTATGCTGCTTGGTGACAGAACACCTTTCCTTCAACAGCACTGTTCAACCTCATCCCAGTGGGACTGCGTGTCGTTGCCATCCAGGGAGTGAAGACAGGGTTGTACATAGCCATGAATGGAGAAGGTTACCTCTACCCATCAGTAAGTCACATGCCAATTGGCTCTCAGTGTGTGCTGGAAAAATAAGAAAAGCAGCAATAGAAGTTTAAGACGTGTGCATAAACTCTGCCCCTTTGACTTTGGGTTTGGTCCTTACAGGGCGGTTGCAGGAGTTGCTTATTAATTATTCCTCAGTGTTTGGTGACAAGAGCACATCTGAAGGAATAGTAATCTTACATCTTGAAATGTGTTTGCCGCATTTTAAAAGATGACCTAGTTCATAGACTCCATAAGATGCTGTTAGTATTATCATTTTATTTCTGATTGTAAATTCATTTGTTTTTGTAGACTTTCAAAAGAAGTGCTATTATTTATTTAGTAAGTAAATATTTTCTTACTAATTTATTTTTACTCAGTTTAACAACTGGATGTTTATCTGGGTCAATATACTGTGTCAATCTTTTTCTACGTGGAGATTCAGTCAAGGATATTAATAGGCCTGTCACCTTACCAGCATAGTTTTTATTAAAGCGGTGCTTAAATGTGTTTTCAGTTTTGAAATACAAAATATTTACCATTCTCATCGTACGTGTGGTGACCACTAAGACTTGTTTCTACTTGATAAGTGTCTCCTCTTTCCCCATCACTTTCTTGGAATCCACAAGCTTGTATTTCTAAAAAGAAAACCATATGAGTTTAGAAAGACAAAGGAGCACAGTCACCTCTCAGTCTCCGTAGCCAGTGCTTCTAGATCTGTGGATACTACAATCTGGTGGCGCAAAGTCACCTTTATGAAATGGTATATAATTTGTGTGTTGACTACGTTTCCTCATGTATACCATATTTACATTTTTGAAGATAATTATATAATGTGTATAATAAGGGTGCTTGTTGTTTTATGTATTTCTTAGGGAGCAATCATATGAAAAAGATCTATATATGTTCAGCACAGACACAAGATTTTATATAATGCTATGACTGGCTAGTCTGAAGGTATATATACTAAACCTGTGGATATAGAGGGATATATTTGTTTTAATAGGAATTCCTATAATGGAAATATTTTAGAGAAACATATGTATAATAATGAAGTATATATCTCACACAAATCTAAGCATCAATTTCTAGATTTTTTTGATATTTATTAGAAACCTACCAGTTTTTCTTTCAGATAGCCTCCACTGGATTTTTTTATTAACTTATCTTTCAACAGATATGCTTTGCTCATGACTATAATACAGTTAGAATCTTGTTCCATTGCTGGACAAAGAAATACATATTTTTAACATGAGTGCTTTTTTACCACTATTCCTATAGCATAAATCAATAGATTGAAATGTCTTAAAATACATTTTTCTTTGAGTTTTCTTTCCATTTTATATAAATTCTTAGAATGTTTGTTGTTATTAATATAATCAGCAAACAACTGTAATATTTATTTATAATATTATCTTATAGTTATATATCAATAACTATGACTTTATGCACATATGTTATGTAATAACCATTCTCTTCAACTTCCACAACAGGTAATCTATTTTTCCAGCACTTCTGGAAACTCTGTCAAAGGGAACTGCAATGCAGCCTCAGAGACCCTCTTATCTAATATCACCCAAGGGTATTCCAAAGCACAGAACGGGGTATTACATTATGCAAATTGTACTGCTGCAGGAGATGAATATGCAGCATGCTGTGAGCAAGACCAAGACAGAATTTCCTATGACTTATATAAGAAAACATATACAAAAAGAGATCATTTCTAGAGATGACTCATTTCAGATACAACTCAATTTTAGTGATTTGACATTGGTTCAGTTATTTTTGTTTATTTTTACCTAAGTATTATCTTTGAATAATCTGAATATCACTAGATTTATTACAAACCACAGCATCTAATTCTTCCTTTCTATTGCAAAATTTACTGCATGATTGTTCTCTTTTGCATATGCTATTATCAGAGCATGTATGTTTGCTTTATCCTTTTGCTACTATGAATGTTGCTTTTAATTATTGCCTGTTTTCAGTCAGGTTATAATTGTAATATATTCTTCTCTAAAGTTACTATATGTCTCTTAAATATGAGTTTTTGCCTAGAACAAATTCTAGTATGTTTAGAGCAATGTACCAGTAGAGTAACATCGAAAACAAGGCAGCTACTCCAAGTCCGTGTTAAAATTGGCTTTTTTGTTCAGGACTTAAAACTTATGAAATTGCTGTGGGGAGCAGTATTTGTACCTCTAAGTGTTCAAAGAGTTTGATGCATTGTCTTCTTCTGGTTTCATGGGTGAACATCCCCTTTGGTGGCTTGAGTCTCTGACTTACAAATTTTGTTTTCTTTTCTTCCCATCTTTGGTACCATGAGCTCAGCCTATTTCCTAGCCAAAGCTATCTCCCTAGCCCAGGTTGGTGAGGTGAGGGACCTGTTATCATTCTTCTTCTGGGGAAAAAACTTTGAGAAAAATCCAATGCAATTTCAAGTCTTTTCTCATACTCCATAGTTAAAATACTCCATTGATTTAGACTAAATAAAGTTTGAACTTTAAATATTTTAGTGGAGACAATGTTATTTCATAATTACTAATTGCATAATAAGTCACCAAGCACCTACTAAGATAATATTATAGACCATGTTGTATAAATTATTCTGCTTATAATAAAAATTAAATTATAATAACTGTAATAGTATTTGTTCACTGTGCAGTATTCCAGTCATGAATTTACCTGATCCACTTAGCAACCTTTAATATATAAGCATAATTAATATAATATGATATAATGTAAATAAAATAGACCCTGATATTCAGACTGTGTAAAAGTTTACCATATATCCTTGTAATAGACAAAAACAACAGAATCTGTTCATTATTTGATTTGCTACTTTACACTTTCAGATAGTTTCCTATCCAGTCTCCATTTAAGATATTTTTCATTATATGAAAAATACATATTATAACAAGAACCTAAAGATGCATAATGATGTAACTAGAAGCCTTTGGAAGAATAAACATCATTTTAGGATGCTCAGTAAGAAACAACTTGAGGGACAGGCAAGTTGACTCAAAGGTTAAAAGTACTAACTGCTCTTCTGGAGGACCTGAACTCGGTTATTATAAGACACTTGATTTGGCTAACAATCACCTGTAACTCGGGCTCCCAGAGATCTGACTTCTCCTTCTGGCTTCCAAGGAGACACACACACACACACACACACACACACACACACATACACACACACACACGACGTGTTCACTACTGCAATGCACACACACACACAACTAAGGAAATTTAACTTAGTACCTTTTTGTGTATTATATGGAACCTATTTTTATCACAAACCTGTTTCTGGGGGGTTGTAGGTAATAAATACACCATTCCAAGTAAATTATGTTCCTTGACCTTACACCAGTGGTGGACTCTAGGCACACATTTCTCTATTTCAGGAAAACTCTTGCAATCCTTTGTCATCTAAATAAAGATATTCAGTGTGTCCAATAATGATAGTTCTACCTTGTGGGAATAAAAATGCTGTCTTGACTAAAATATAAATGATTGGAAGAAGTCATTGCCTGTGGAAACTTATCTTTCAAATGACAACAGCTATTGTGCTCATAAGGATGACAGTATGTCACTTGGTATGTGTGTCAAGGGATTTAACGTTATGTGAATGATTTGCTTGAAGGTATAACACAAGCTCTCAAGTCAGAGAACAAAAGTCAGCAAATATTCTGTACAAGAATTAAACAAGTTAAAATACTGCTTAATAAAAATATTGTTTGCTAGTTAAAATAACTACCTATTGTGCTAAGGGAAGCAGTTAGGTGTTTTGTTTTGTTTATTCATTTTACCAAACAGCTTATTTCTTGTTGGGTAAGACTAAGCAATCCCCTACGAGGTTGGAGAGATGGTTCAGTAGTTAAAAGCGCTTACTGCTTTTGAAGAGGATCTGGGTTTTATTCCAAGGACCCACACAGAGCTCACAAGCATCTGTGACCCAAGTTTTAGGATTTCTGATGCCCTTTTCTAGGCCCTGTGGGCACTGCATACTTGTCCTTAATTGGTACTTCTATATCACCATTCTCTCTCTCCAAGGTCAGGGAAGAGGTGGAAGAAGTAGTAAGAATGTAAGAGTGGGAGGATGGGGAGAAGTGTGATCTACATCCCATCAAGATTTCATTATGGATAGTGCAGGGGCTTATGGTGCCCCATCCCTCACTGGGAACTGTTGGTGATTAGTCACTGATGGAAAAGAGAGAATCATTTTACTCATTAGTGTATATCCAGCCTCACAAAGGCAGCCCTGATGAAAATCAATGAATTTTTACACAAAAATATAAGAAAGTAGTAGCGGAAGACTACTTGGAAAAAGTGAGTCATCTACAGTTGGGAGTGTGCAAAAGATGGCAATGTGATTGAATATAATTATATACATTCATGAAATTTTCAAGTAATAAATTTCATAACAGAAGCATGTGAAGACAGAACTGTTCTGTGATGGGTGGTATTTATTTTCCTTTTATTTATGCTCAGTGTGACAAAGATTTAGAAATGAAATCAATAAGTAAATGGAGAAGAAAGATGGAACCTTAGTAAACCATCTTACTTATTAAGAAGACTTTCCAGCATATTTTACTTAATTCACATAATCCATTTTAGATAAGTAAGAAAAGAGCCAGCTGATTTAAATTCATAACTCGAGCTTTTATAGAAACAATTCTGATGTTTAAGAAGGAAATCTCAGTTAGTCACACAGTGTTTCACAAATTTCAGACAGAATAAGACTCATGTAGAATGTTTTTTATAAATGCAGACCTCAAAATATTGACCCAAAAGATTATGATACTCCGGTAAGTTCACATGCTTTGAGAATCACAGGTCTGAATGTGTATTGTGAGCCTTTCTAGAACTGGTGCCTGAAAAACACATTGGCAACCACAGTTCCCCATCATGTCTAACCTACCATGACTCTAATATTCCACGTTTTGTTATTTGCCATTGATGGTGATGAAAATGGACAAATGACTGTGAACTGTAGATTTATGTCTCGATCTAAGTCCAGTGAAGTTAAGAAGAGAGAGTGTCTATAAGTAGTGTTCTCTTTCTCATTAACTGAACCAGTCGGCTCCTAAGGAAGGCCACAGAGATGGTTGTGATCCTTCCACTCAATCTGAGGAAAGAACTAAAGAATGTTACCCTCAGCTCTAAGACAACATGAAGAAAGACAAAGACTAGACTTTGTCTTAGACTAGAGAAAAAAGTGAGAGGGGGAGTTCAAATCAGTAATAGTGAGTTTACAATCCTGCAAGCGTTGTGACTCTACAACACACAAAGCCTAGGAAGAAATTCAGTTTATGACACCAGGTATTTATCTCAGCTTCCTGGTACCTGTGGAAATAACAGGAAACAATGTTGTCAGTGTGAAAAAATGAGTTGATTTTGAAGTTGATGCTTCTCAGATTTAAGCAAATGAAAATAAAATTAAATAGTGAGGCTTTATCAATTGGATTTGGTAGCTCTTTATTTTCTATGAGACTGAATTTTATTTATAGCTAAGCAGGGAGCCCCACCCAAATCTCATTTCTGGGATTGGGAAACAAACTTTCTTCTCCTTTCCCTGAGTGATTACTAGGTTTCTGGTGCACGAGTAGGGACAGGCTGTTTTCTAAAGTTCATTTCCATGTATCCACAGGATTTGATTCCATCAGGGCCCATCTGTGGTAGTTTGCATAAGAAATGTATCCCGCATAAACTAAGTTACTTAAACACTTCGTGTTCAGTTGGTGACAGTGTTTGGGGAGGTGGTAAACCCTTGCTAGAGAAAGTAGAGTATACACTGGGGGTGTGCTTTGAGAACTTAGAGTCATGTTTCACTTCCATTTCGCTTGTTCCCTGTGTCCTGCTTGTGGCTAAGGATGTGATCTCTCAGCATCCTGCTCTTGCATACCTGTCGTCTCCTGCTCTGCTTCCCTGTCCTTACAGGATCATCTCAGAAACCATAAGCCCAATTAAGTTCCTTCTATAAGTTGCTCTTCTCAGGGTATTCTACCACAGCAGCAGAAAACTAACTAATATACTATCTTTACAAATTTCTTACCCATATCTCAAGCCAAAATATCATTTGAGAAAGGATAAACACAAAATACATACAAAATTATTTTAATTAGTGTAGTCACTTCAAATATAAGCTAAGTCCACATTCTTGGTTTGAATTGTTTAGTCCATTTGCTGGCTCAATCACCCAAAATTTATTTATTTATTTATTTACTTATTTATTTATTGTAGTCATGTCATTGAGCATGTACTGAAGGTATAAGAATCAATGAAAATATGATAGTTATCAAATGCATCAAAAATATCCATTAGTCTAAGAAAAAGGAAATAACCAAATTGGCTGTTGTTATCTGCACCTTATGATAAACACAGGCAAAATCTTCCCATTGGTAATTTTAAGTAATCCATCTATGTGTTTTTCTTCTTACTGTTTTTTAATTTAAAGTGTTTTTTTTTTGAAAGAGTAGTGCCCATTTGTTTTACTGAATAATTGCCTGTTAACTATCATGAACCTAGCACATACTTGGATATAAAGAAATGATAAAAATGTGCCCTCGTAGAACCTTCAGTTTCTATAAACACGGATTCTATGCACTGTACAATTTGACAGAATTATTTATCTAGATTTCAGAAGTTTCTGGAGTGCCCTGAACATTTTGAAGATGCACTAAATGTTTATTGTTGGTCCTAACATAATTCACTCAATAAAGAATGCAATTTCATGGGATGGTACACAATGCACGTCTGAGCAGGCTGTATACTAGCCTGTAAGAATATTATCTGAGGTTAGATACTGGCCTTTAGTCCCAACCACAGTATTAAACACACACACACACAGAGATGAGTCACAGTTATTAGGCATTGCTCAAACCATGTGAAGGACTCATAATTTGTGGCTATTTGTTGTTTCAATAGCAGTAGAGACCAGATGGGAACAAGATATTCTCTTGTAGCTTTGGAATCACTGTTTTGTCCTTTGAGAAGATAGATGTATTTTATTTGATTGTTTGTCTCGGCTCCTGGACATTATTTAGCAGAAATTCTCCTGTGGGCAAATCAGAAATATTATTTGACTTTACTTTTAAGCTGGTACATCAAGTACCTAATGGTACCAACCTGACAAAGGATGAGTTTTGGTTTTTATACTGAGAGAAGCATTTACTGATATCATATAATAAATTAACTGTACATGCCATCAATGAAGGTATAATAGTACAGCTTTAAAATGGATGGCTTTTTAATTAATACAAATTTCTACAATTAACTCATCTATCTTTCACCTATGGATCAATTAAAACATGGAATCAACCTTCTCTACCTTAAACAGTCCTTTCACACCAAGTTTTCTCTTGTAAAAGTTATTTTATCTTATAATTAAATAGTGTCAGCAATTTTCTTACAGATCTTAGAAAAATAATATGTTCCTTGCTAAGAGATAATAAAGAATAAATGAGGTACATGTTGGTATGTCCCTTGAAAATTGCATATTATTATGGCCTGATAAATACTACATTGTATTAAAAGTCACATAAACTATTCACACTGCAAACACTAATTCATTTGCAAGTATTTTCCTGTAATTAAGATATGCTTATACTAACTTTATTATTTAAATTGTAAAGCCATGTAAACTATAAAATGATGGCCAAAATATGAAACTCTAGAAGATATGCTCATATCTACTGCCATATTATTATTTAAATATTGATATTTACTGTTTCCTATCTTAAGATCATAGGTTATTAATTGTAAGAAAAATAGAATTTTTTTGGTTTTGATATTTTTAAAAAAAGTGCCTCATGTAGAACTCACAATGTAAAAGACTAAATTGAGCTCTTGATATTCTGACTCCCACATCCTACAAACTGGGATTATGGCTGCGTGACTCATGCTTGGCTGGAAACTTTGATATTAAGAATTATGACCAGTTATTATAATAAAATAATTGTCTCAGTTTATGGTGACCAATAGATATACTACAAATCAGATGACACTATAGATATGCCTAACGATTCTTCTTTTCTTTCAGTATCAAGTTAGATATTATCTGTGTTTTTTTTTTACAATATGGTAGCAGAATAAACCAACTTTTAAATTGCTCAGTCTTTAAGACAATTAGCTGGAGAGTAAGTAAGAGATTTTTAAAAAAATATCCATTAAGAAATAAACTAAAGTGAAATATTAAACTGGAGGAGGAAATAATTAAGAAATTACTTCACAGATGCCGTAAGTGCTTTAGCTATTTTCCTAATAAAATTTGAGTCATTTGGAAAATAGTTTTATGGAGTTTGCAAAGCCAAATGGCTACCTGGGGAAAGTTAAAAAACCCTTTATTTAATTTAAGGTTACACTACAAAAAACTTAAAGATTGAAATGGACAGAAAGAAGAATTACCTTGAACAAAATCTCTTTATGTACTTACTTCCAAAGTTCAAATACCATATCGTATTTGTGATGAAGACAAAGTTCATATTAATTTTATGCATCATTTATCCAAAAAAATTAATCAGAAAAAGATAGAAAACAAAAGGATACTAATAAGTGACAGCTGTGTACACAGGATATACCATCACATTTTGGTTTTCTGACCCGCAAAAGCCAGTTCTGAAAGAATTTAGTAATAATAACTTCATTAGACAATATAATCCTAATAGTGGTTATATGAAATATAAAATGGAATGTAATCTCAAACTTAATTTTAATGGTTAGATATTCCAATTATTTCCTTTACAAGTCCTTGCCTATGAAACTGTTGAAACCCTGGATATTTAGATTTTTGTATGATAATTGTTATGACATCTACAGGCTAGGTAGTCTCTCATATTTTCTGTTGGTGTCACATTTCACTTAAAAAATCTGGTACTTAAAATAATTTTTGCATTGTTAAAATTGAGAGGCTGATATTGGTCATTTGAGGCGATTTTACATTTGATCAGTGGTAAGAGCAGCTATATAAATTTGAATAAATATTCCTGAATTTGACAGATACATAGAATTTACAGCCTCCAAGACATTTGCAACTTATTGTTGGATTATTCTTGTTCACTAACCTCCAAAGTGAGCTTGTTAATCATGGTTTCATAACTTAAAGAGGGAAATGTCTAATCATTTTATTACATATGCTTATGTGTATCAGGTTTATAATTACAAACTAGTAAGACATGTTTTTTCAGAATGAAGATACAGTAAGAATTAGTTTTCACAAATACACCTAGTATTTTTTCTTCTCATATGTGAAGTGCTATGAAAATAAAATCCACTTTCAGCAGGGTGAAGTAATTCCTGTATCTCACAGGTCATGCTATGTATTTCCTCAAAGGCAAAGGATAAAGAATTAGTTTTCTGGACTGTTTGAATAGTGAGTTTAGTAGGGCAGCAGTATATTGGAGTCAAGGCTCAGTCCAAAGGACTGATTAATAAGCATGTTATGTTTATACATGAGATGAAGAGCAAATATCTAAAATATCTGTAATAGCTGTAGAGACATCGATAGAACTCAACCCATTTTGGGATTAAAAAATGCTACACAAATTAAGTGTGGAGACGATGCCTGTCAACATAATAAGAACCACACATAATAAGACAACAGTTGATATTATACAGCAGATGAAAAGTTCAGTTTGCTCACAAAAAAAAGAAAAAAGGAAAAAGAAAAGAAAAAGAAAGAAAGGAAAAAATAAACAGGACACACACATTCCTTCATCAATGTGCCAGAAGTTTCTTCAAAAGGACTAGGAACAGGGTTTGGTTGGCAAAAGAACTGCCCTGTATTTATGTGACACTCTAAGTTTGGTCCCTAGTACCACATAAAACCTGGAATGACCATGAACACATGCAATTCTCCTGTACTTGAGAGGTAAAAGTAGAAACATCAGAAGGTAAAGGTCATTCTTCAATAGTCCTCATCAACTTAGATCATTAAACCCAAAATGATAATTAATAAAGGTAATTCTTGGTCACATACAAGTTTCATTCCAGTCTGGGTAGCATAAAACTCTGTATCAAAATAAGAAAATAAATAACTAAATGAACAAACAAATGATTAAGCCACCAATTTTTTCCAAAACTCTGTGAGAATTAACCAAACTTTAGAGCATCAATTCAACATAGAAAAGTCAGTATTATTATTATAATCCTATAATAAATTATATGAATTAGAATCAAGAAAATAATTACATTGACAAGAGTTACAAAAAATAGGATGGCTAGGAGGAAATTTAACTAAAGATGCAAAAGATTTCTCCAAAGTAAACAATAAAATACTGACAGAAGGAATAGAAGATGACCCCCAAATAGAAAAATATTTTAGGCTCATAGATTAGAATTGTTGTCTTCATAGATTAAAATAGATATTGCTAAATTGCCTTTACTCCTCAGAATGATCTACAGACCCAGTGCATCCCAATCAAAGTATTAAGAACATAAATATAAACTAAATCTTAAAATTTATATGAAATCATAGAAAGACTTTAACAGCTAAAGCAATCTTAGGCATAAATGAAAAGAAAATAACAACAAAAGATTACAGAGCAGGAAGCATTGTATTACTTAATTAATACAGTACATATTAATTAAGCACATATTTCCAACCTGTTACTATCCAACCAGCATAAACTGGCATGAAATAAATATAGAGACTGAAAGAACCTTATAGAGATAGTCACACATCTGGTGCCTAGTTCCTTCCAGTAAAGGTGTGAAGGTTAAGAATTGGAGAGAGTATGGTTTCCAGTAACAAGGAAGATTAGATATCTACATGCAGGAGATTAGACTCTTGTTTCTCACCAGTTTCCCATTCTACCCAAAATGAATTCAAGTCTTAAATGTAAAACTTAAAACTATGAAACGACAATAAAAAATAATAGAGAAATTATAAAATATTTACAGAGAGCATGACTGGTTGGTGACCTGTGTGGTGCTCAGCAATCAGGATGTCCACACCAGATTTGCCTTCCAAATATGCTTGCTTTATTCACACAAACATTCCTTACAACAACAAGCTATTATAAATTTCATGGTACTCTCATTTAAACATACATCTCATGCAGCAGGAAAGCTTGACCAGCTCCCCCTCCCCAAAAATTTTGTAGATTTCCACTGGGGAATCTGATCTGATCTGATGAAGACACTTTGGGAGAAAGATCAATTCCTGCCCAGCGTGAGGTTCTTCAGCTGTGGCAGTGTGGGAGTGTGGCACTGTTGTTGTGGAAGTTCCAGAAGGTCAAAGTGAACAATGACAGGTGGTCATGTGAACTCAGCAAAGATGCTGGCAACTGCCAGTCTTTAAAGCCAGAGCCACACAGTGGCTAGTATCAAAGTCCCCTTGCCAAAAGGAATGTCTTGCCTCAGGAGAAAGTCCTACATCACCTCCAAATTTCCAGTTTTTTAGAATTGTCCAGCGTTCATTAGTTTGATGCAACATGGGTTCACGGTTTAGTACTGGTTCACAAACGTATCAATGTCACATTGGGGTTGTTTATTAGCATATCAAAGCCTGCTTAGGCTTGCTTGGCTCATATTGGAGCTAACTAATGTATGATTCTTATCTTGTAAACATCACATTATTTCAAACCACACAAAATTATTTTCAACTTATTAAAAATGATTTCACTTATGTTACTAACAATATTAGAATAGACAGGGTTATTTTAGACAGTATCTTCAAAGCACATTATCAGGTAAAAATAAGGAAATGACATTGCTTGATTTTAAAAAGCTGCACAGCAAGCCAGCAACACATAAAAGTGACAGCTGGCAGAATCCAGAAAACTTTCGCACGCTATCATGTTGGCAAGGGTTAATATTCAAATTACATAAGGGACTGAAGAAACCCAATAGTACAAGGACAAATAACTACTGAAATATGAATAACAGGGCCAGCAAGATGAATCAGTGGATAAAACCTACTTTGCTAACCTGGTGACCTGACTTAGATTTCCTGAAACCTGTGTGAAGGAAAAGAGTAATTCCATCAAGTTTTTTTCTTGCCTCAAAACACACACACACACACACACACACACACACACACACACAAACATGCACACGCACTATTAAAAATAAATGAATAAAATGTAAATAAACAGTATACATCTCTTAGAAGAGATGATAATGCCCAATAGGTACATAAAAAATTATCAGCAAAATAATGTTGGTGTAATGCAAATCACAATAAGACAACAGTTTACTTGAGTAAGAATGATT
>JAQHUG010000406.1:899062-916538 GCA_028555095.1 Dicrostonyx torquatus | reverse complement strand
CTCCACCCTGCATTAAGTCTGAGCATGGCATCCCACCACAGGGAATGGGCTCCAACAAGCTAGCTCATGCACAAGGCATAGATAATGGCCCTACTGCCAGGGGCTTCAACTTAATTTTAAAGTCTAAACTGATTTATTAATTTGGGAGAAAAATAGTTGAAAAGGGTTGAAGTCAGCCGTTTGCCTTATATCAGATACCCCAAGAAGTATCCTAACTTATAAAGAGATCTCTAGTGCTTTGTAGAGTTTTTCAGACCTTTCTCAACTTTGCCAACTCACATGTTTCCTCTTAATTTCTAAGCTGAAGTCTAGTATTCTTATCAAGGAAGCATGTTTCATTACGTTTTATTTCAAAGTTAACTGAATAGAAAGGCAGAATTTTAAGACTGAGGGAGAAGCCACAAATGAAATAATACAACTTTTTCTGTGTAGAAATAAAATAGTCTGAGAACTAAGACCCAGTGAAAGAGGCAAGACTACAGGGCAAAATCCTCTCTGTTATATAGCACCCCTTCTTCCCCAAGTTTATTTGATGATAGAAAATTCATATGTGAGATTCTCATCCTTTTTTTCCTTCCTCATAACTATCTTCTAATTTGATTTTCACCTAAACACAGTCAAAATCTCTTTGACAGTTTTGAATTCACTGAACTTTCAGTGAAATGAAGAAAGGATTTGACCAGGACTAAAGAGATACAGTGAATTCATAAAAATCCACTCTGGTTATCTTGGCATATTGACATTAGTAATGCAATTTCACTAGAGAAATGTATAGAGATCTGAATTTTAAAATGAGCATTGTTGGAATTAGAGAAAGCACTTCCTGCTCTTGCAGAGTGTTGTTGTATAAAAGGGGGAGAGGGTTGTATTCCCGGCACCTGGCTCCCAGCCCCCAGCCTCTGGCCTGCTCAGCCGCTGGTTGCTTGCTTATGCATGAAATAACCACATGACAATTATATTCATTTAAACTCTGCCTGGCCCATCATCACCAGCCTCTTGGCTAGCCCTCACATCATAAACTAATCCATTCCTAATAATCTGTGTGTCACCACAAAGTGGTGACTTATGAGAAAAGTCTAACCTGCATCCATCTGAGGCAGGGGCCTCATGGCGGCTCTCCCACTTCCTTTCTTCCCAGAACTTCTATTCTGTCTACTCTGCCCACCTAAGGGCTGACCTGTCTTACAAGCCAGGAAGAGTCTTTATTTAACCAATGAAAGCAACAGAAATAAAGGACCCTCCTACAGCAGAGGGCTCAGGTTTGGTTCTCAGTTCCCACATAGTGGCTTAGAATTATTTCACGGAGATCTGACACCCTCATCTAGCCTCTACATATACCAGGCACATGGTGCAAAACATACATGCAGATCAAACACACATACACAAAAGTAAAAATAGATAGATAATCTAATGAATAAATAGAAGTGAAATCAATGATGAGTGTGCTGAGGCTATGCCATAGCATTCAAATTTTATTCTCTAGATCAGCCTCAGCAACACTGAGGAAATCCATTATCTTAAATTTCAGTGAGAACGAAGGGAAAGTTTAAGATGGGGGTAGATGGGATGCATTCTTCTCCAGAGAAGAAGTAAGTAGGAAATTCCTGCATTTTTAATGGTTCTTATTTTGCTCACATGCTGCAAAAATTGCTGTTTTTCTAACTTTGATACAGTCTAATAAGTTTTAAAGAGGGCTGAAATAACATTTCTTATGTAAAATTCCAATTGCCAATGTGACAAAATTCCTCCTTTTCTTTCTTTCTTTCTTTCTTTCTTTTTTTTTTAAAGATTTTTACCTGTTCACATGTTTCAGTTCACTTCAGTTCTAGAACTGATTTTATTACCTCAGGTCTGCAACTAATTACTCTTCTGTAGTATCTTTCTGTCACCATAAAATTAGTATCACTCTGCCATTGAAGTTACCTCGAAAATATCCCTGAAGCAGGTTCCATGAAACACATATTTTCAGTGTTCTGGAACTAGAGAAAGTATATTTGTAGCAAAAATATTTGCTAAAACTGAGTAATTTGATGTCTCATCTAAGAAAATCAAACTGCTTTTTAAAAAATTATTTACTTAAAAATTAATTTATATTTTTTCCTTTTTAATTGTTTTACTTTTGAGATTATAATGAATTAGATCATTCCCTGCCTTTCTTTTCTTCCGTTTCCTTCCTCCAAATCCTCTCTTATATCTCTCCTTGCTTGCTTTTTTATCAAATTCATGGCATCTTTCTTCATTAATTGTTGCTGTGTGTGTATGCATTTCTACCTTCCCAGGTTGTATAGTGGTACTTATATGTATGTCTTCAGAGCTGACAATACAATCTTTAAAGTAATAGTTTCCATCAAGGTTCTTAATATTGTTTTCCTTCTTTTACTTATTCTTTATGTCTTTCACATTATGAAAGATCTCCATCCCATTCATTTCCCCTCCTTTTGTATCCACCCTCTGTCCTTGTAACCTCCTGCTTCAATAAAATAAAATTTAAGAGACAAAAAAGAGAAGAAAAAAAATCAATCGTATCATGGAAGCTGTAGTGTGACACCTCAAAATAAAATAAAATAAAATGTAAGGAAAAAAGAAAGAATAAAAAAATCAATGTCAATCTCATCATGGAAGCTGCAGTTTGACACAGTAATTCATGCAGTGAACCCACTTGTCCATTTATCTTTACTGCAAGTGTTCATTTCAGTCAGAGAAAGCTCACCCTTAGGTCACAAGAGCGGGAGAGCTGGTCCTACCCCCCTCATCAGCAGTAGAAAACAGGTTCTTAATATTTTTAAAAGGAAGTATAGGTTTGTAGTCATGATTATTTTAGTTCAGCTTGAAAGGATTTGATTTGGGAAGGCACATTACTTCAAGTTGAGCCAAGATAATCTAAAATACCGAAAATGTGAGTTTTATTGAAACCTATTTCCAAGCTTCCAAAAACAGGTTGACTCTGTTCAAGACTAATGAAGTTAGTGACTAAAATTTATGACAATGCTTATTTTCTGTTCTAAAAATTATGGAGATATTGAGAATTTTGCTAAACCTACACTATTGGTGCTTTGTATGTGGGAGCAACAAACTTGGGTGGCAGCACATCTGCTTACAACATTTAGTGATTATTTTAAGCACACTTTCCCATGATTCAGAAAACAATATTTTTAAATGTATTATAGTCTATTGAAAATTTTGCTGATCATTTAGGGGCTATTATGAAGAGAAGTAAGATTAATGACGTATTTGCATCTGTTATCATTATATCTATTCAGCAGTTCAAGAATTACAGAGTAATTTTGACTTTCAAGTCTTACTGCTTAAAAATGTGCTTTGCAAGACTGTTGTTGTGTCTAGTTTAGTTTGTGTTGCTCTATAAATGCAGAAAGAAAAATATATACATACTTGCTTGCTTTGCTTGGTTAGATTTTTGTCACTCTAGTATTGTTCAAAATCATTTGCCTAAGGAATTGTACTACCCATACTTCCCTCATTCATTAGCTTAATTAAGAGAATCCTCCACAAGCATATCTACTGTTTAGCCTAATGGAAACAACCCTTCATTGAGACTCTCTTTCTAGGTTGTACCAAGTTGACGAGTAAAGCTATCACAGGCAACCATAGACTGTGACTCATGGTAACATAAACTGAAAACCTTTTGTAAAAGATATATAGCTGCAGATGCCAATAAGAGAGAGTCAGAATAGCAACACGAACAGTAATGTGAAAGAATTGGATTCCTCTAACTTCCATAGATGAGTTTGAGAAACCCAGTATTTCAGTGAAGGAATCACCTGCAGATGTGGTGGAAAGCCAATGAGAATCAAAAGCAGTGTCTGAAGGTGTTTCTGAGTTAATCTGCTCATGGTAGGGATGCTGTGAATATAACTAGGTGATAATAAAGAATCTAGAAACTAGAAAAAGTCAGTTGACAAGGACACATCAGGGACTGAGAACCCCGAGTCCAACTTTGAAGGACAGAATTTGGATAAGATGTTATCAAACAGTATCATGTGCTACAGAAAGAAATATTTTATTAAAAGATAAAGAAGCCCCCATAATTTTCTTATTTTAAGAAAATCCCGAAACCATCCCAACCTCAGAAAAACCACCTATTATCAGTAGAAGCCATCAACATCAACGCAAGATGTTGCTTTGGCAGAAGGAGCATAACTTTCTAGAAGTCCAGATTCTCATTAGCATTTTAGTAACATTTTTTAAATTAAGGTATGCATGTTCATTTTAGAACTTTGCTTTTGCCCATACCAAAAAACAATTCTCACAATCCAGCTCTTGCAACCAAGGGAATCACTTTACATGTTTCCCTATCAGATCAGATTTGTTACTTGCTTTTCTAGTTCTGTGTAAGAAAAGATAGACTCAGAAAACAATACATGGTCTCTGACTAGAAATATTTACAACAGGAAAACAAAGACTGTGGTTAACTTATGATGACTACTGAAATCTCCAACAAATATTTACATTTCATCTAATTTTAAATCTGTGAAGGCATATCATGCTAGTTACAACCAGCATCTTTCTTAGCCTGGGCAGTTATCAATATTCCTAAACTCTATGTGATTATATGTATTATTAAGTAAGGATTTTCTTTAATGCATTGTACACTCTTTTATAGACTTCTGTACTTTTGTTATGATATGAAATTATAAAGTACTCATGATAAATTGAATATCTTGTAGAAAATTCCTTCCTTTCAAGTTACATTAATTTCAATTAGGTCATGAGGATTGACAATGATTTTACCAACAAGACCAGAGAGAATCAGTACAAATCCAATTGGGTTGAAATCTGTCCCTGAAAGATTTTATAATGCCAGAATATGTGGTAATATTGGACACTGACAGAGTCCTGTTCTCCAATGTGTACTTCTAGTTAGCAATTTTATGTTGATTAGAGTTTGTCTTGCCACAAAGGTATCTCTGAAGCAAATAGGATTAGGTCCTTATGACAAATAACAGTAAGGATAGAGACTAATAAGGGTCTAATTATTACATTTGATCTCAATATTTGGAACCGCTTTTCATGTTGTGTGTACATGAGTATATGTGTGTGTGCATGTGCACATACATGAATACACATGTGCTGAGGAAGCAAGGGGTCAATGTCTGGTGTCTTCGTCAATCATTACTCACCTTAAATTTTGAAACAAGGCTTCTCACTGAACCTGATAGTTACTGTTTGAGTAAGTTAACTGACCCGTGAGCTCCATAGGTTCACCTTCTCGTCACTAGGATTAAAGCCATGTGTTCTGTTTCATACAGCTTTTAGATAGTGCTGAAACTAAAAATAAGTACACATGTTTGCATGACAATCACTTTAATTGTTAAGCCATTTTACCATACCAACATCTGGTAATTATAAAATTCAGAAAGCATAACTGTTGCCTATGTTAAGCCAGAAATGCTCTATTTTGTAGCATAAGTGGTTATATTCTGCAACAGAACAAAGAAATAAAACTCAGATGGAGCTTAACCATACTGAAGAGATATGTGAACTATGATTAAACATATGACTAAATAAAACTATAGAGCTTTTAACATATGGTTGTTGTGATGAATGGATTTTGAATTGTGTGCTTTATTTAGAAGAACTCTAAAAGTCATGGTTTTTATGGAAGGTAATATTCTTGTGTGGTCTTAAATTCAATTTCAAGCAATGATGTCTTTCAAAGGAGACAGAAGTGCAAGGCACTAATGTTTGAGGAGACAAAAATCTATTTATAATTGTTAAGTGTGAGAAAAATCACTGAGAATACCAGTTTTATATGCTTGTTCTTCTGCATGTTAATATAACCTAAACTACCATCAACACATACAACACTTTCTATATTTTGCTGTGATTTGGACTTTGTTTACTTTAAGGGTTTCAGTTTGACTTCTGATAATCTTAGTACAAAAGGACAAGCAGGGCTCTTTTATAGTTAAAAAACATACATCTTTGGCATGAACCATGTCCTCTAGTATTATTTAATTTAAATTATTTTCCTGTAGTATCAGTGACATACTTTTACAATATAATGCTTCCTGGAAGTATTATGACATATTAAGCACATAGGTTTCTATAACTAAAAACTGACAGGTATCAGTAACTTGTTTTTGTCTTATTCCTGCATTGTGTATGCTCATAATCCACATGGAGTTTGAGAGTCCATTTTACATGTGATTAAATTCCATTGACTATCTTCTCTCTGAAATCTATCTATTCTTTCTTCTTTTCTTTCTTCATTCCTAACCATGGCTTCTCCGTAAGAACCACCTCTTTCTCTTCACCTCCATTTCATGTCTTCATTTTTTGTTGCTATTGTTTTAAAAGACACTATCTCATGATACCTGTTCTGATCCTCTAGCTCCTACAATCTTTCTGTACCTCTTTTTCAATGTCCCCTGATTCCTTACATATGGGAGTTGTGTTTTAGATGAATTAATTGGTCATTGATCTCTGCATTGTGATCATTCTGGACTTTCTGTAATGGTCTTCATCTACTGCAAAAAAGAAGTTTCTTTTTTTATTAATTTTTAAAATTTATTTTACATACCAACCATAGTTTCCCCTCCCTTCTCTCCTCCCATTACCTCTCCCCACCTCCTTTCTGCACCCAATCCACTCCTCAGAAAAGGAAAGATCTCCTATGGTAGTCATCAAAGCATGGCATATCAAGTTGAGGCTGGACCAAGGTCTTCTTCCCTGCATCAAGGACAAGCAAAACATCTCATCATAGGGAATAGGTTCTAAAGCGTCAGCATATGTGCAAAGGCCAGATCCCGGTTCCACTGCTAGGGGCCCCAAAAACAGACCAAGCCACACATGCAGGGGCCTAGTTTATTGAAGGGTGAGGTCTACACTTATCTGTGGATTTAAAGATAAAAAATCATGGAGTCTAATTTGTGCTGGCCAATTACTCTAGAATGTGAGGTCCAGAAGTGTGGTTGATAGACGCAGCAGTGTTACTCTATTGAAGAACTGATTTTCTCTCTCCCAACAGCTATCAAATGCAAATAGCCTATTAGATATGGGTGAGGATTTGTGTCTACTTTTCTTTCTCTGTGCTGGGGTTTCTTCTGACATGAGCTTGTTCAAGTTTATGCATGCTATCACAATCTTTGTAAGTTCATATTGCCTTGTTATGTCTGGATGATTCTGTTTCCTTGGAGTCATGTACCACCTTTGGCTCAAAACATTTCTGCCTCCTTTTCTACATAGATCCCTGAGACTTCAGAGAAGGTGTTTGATAAAAAACAGGGCTGAGTTCTCCAAAGTCAGTCTCTCTCTCTCTCTCTTTCTCTAAACATTGTTTACTTGTAGCTCCCTGTATTAATTAACATTTAGTGCAAGGAAAAAGTTTTTCTGATGGAGGTTGAGTGATTTACTAATCTATAAGTTTAGCATTATGTCATTAGAAGTTACTTTATTGTTTTGTTCATTTATCGGAATAATAGTTGTATGTTAACTCCCAAGGCCCATGAACTCAGTAAAATCAGTGATCACTTAGATTGTCTCTTGGTAAACTTTTATTGCTATATGCCATGTTTACCTTGTATTTTGAGTGTACAAATATTATGTAAGGAAATATATAATTGTCTTTTAATTATCGCCTCCACATTGTATATTATGTGCACATATAATTATTTTTAAAACCAAGTAGCTTATTTTCAAATCAAGAGCAGAGATCCCAATTTTCATTCTTGGTGTAGTGGACTTATATATCTCCACATATTGTCTGAACTACTCTGATTTAAGAGAGTTCATACAATAAATAAAATAAATATAATTAATCATTATGCTAGTTAAAGGAAACTTTTTTGTTTGTTTTTCGAGATAGGGTTTCTCTGTAGCTTTGGAGCCTGTCCTAAAACTAGTTCCTGTAGACCAGACTGGCCTCGAACTCACAGAGATTCTCCTGATTCTGCCTCCTGAGTCCTGGTTAAAGATGTATGCCACCACTGCCCAGCTAGGAAACCTTTTTCATTAACATCTGAATTGAAATTACAAACAACCTCCAGTTACCAATTCAGACTTCTTTTGTAAGAAAACCAATAGTATGATTGTCTCAGTAATCATGCTATTATGACAGTCCATATTTTATAGAAGTACGGAAATTAAAACTACCAAACTGTTTTTAGAATACCTATTAACCATTTTAAGAGTGTATGTTTCTTGCAATGAGCACAGGCTGGGTTCCTTGTTCTGTCCCACCCGGCTCCCGGCCGCCAGGCTAGCTTACATTAGAAATAACCACACAGAAATTGTATTAATTAAATAACTGCCTGGCCCAATAGTTCTAGCCTCTTGTTGGCTAACTCTTACATCCTGATTCAGCCCATTTCTAATAGTCTGTATTAGAAGTCACCACAAGGCAGTGGTCTTACCGGGAAAGATTCAGCATGCCTGACCTGGCAGGCTTCATAGTGGGTGGCTCTCCCTGACTCAGTCTCTTCCCAGCATACTGTTCTCATTTCCCTGCCTATCTAAGTCCTGGCCTATCAAAAGGCCAAGGCAGTTTCTTTATTAACCAATGAAAGCAACACAAAATACAGAAGAACTCTCCTACACCATATGTTCTTTGAGGGTTTATTTGCATTTTGTTTTTTGAGATACGGTCTTACATAGTCCAGGCTATCCTTGAATTTGCTATGCAGCTGAGAATGATCTGGAAATGCTTATCCTCTTTCTATACCTTCTAAGTTCTAGAATTAAAGTCATGCACCATCACACCCAGTTTATGCAGTGCTGGACTTCAAACCCAGAGCCTTAAGTGTCCTAGGCAAGCACTTTACCAAATGAGCTAAACTCTTAGCTTATCATCTTGATTTCATTTAAGACAGATGACAGATTTCAATCATTAAGGTGTAAGAGAAATGCTTAAGTTGTTATAAAAAATGCCTTTATGTGTTCATAAAGTTCCCTTTGTGTTATAGCTGTTTGCTTATTATTCATGTACAAAATACTGCATTTGCTACTTTGCATGAAATATTTAAATACTCACTTTCCTCTTGATATCATTTGAATAATAGTCTTTAGTTACTTTATCTAATAAAGGTCAGTATACTAGTAAAACTATACTTTTCATTATTATTGGCATTTATAAATACATTAAAATAATGAAGGAAATAAAATAAGTGATGCTTAAGATGAATATTTAATAAAATTGAAGAATAAGGACAAATTGTCTTCAAATATTAAATTGTGCATAATGAAGAATTGTTTTTCTATGGTGCACACAAGCATGAGGGGACAAAAGACATACTTAAAATGATATTAATTCTAGTGAATTGACTATGATGTATGAGGAGAACTGTACATCATTTCATAATCTCAAACAAAGCTAGAATTCTTTTAAAACAGAAATAGCACTTCTTTTGGATGAGCAAATTGAAACAGCAGCAGGGATCCACTTTACACTGGAATTAATTGAACTGGCATTTAAGCTTTAAGGCATTTCTTCCCATTTGACAAAAAAAAAGATTGGGGCCCAGCTTTTCTCCAATAATGACTTCACTGGACAATGAATTATAAGAAATTGTTAAACTGCCAATGTTAAGAATATACATATATATTCTTATATGTACACACACATAGAGAGAGAGAGAGAGAGAGAGAGAGAGAGAGAGAGAGAGAGAGAGAGAAATCAGCAACAATTTTCTTAATCAGCAGTTTTTTTTCTCCATGTCTGCAAAATCAGGTTCTACTCTTGTTTTTCTAACACCCCTCCAAGCAAAGAAGACTGTTGTGTCTTAAGTTGCTGTTTTCATGTTGAGTCTCTTTATATAGAGTAATGTTCCATATCACATGTAATGTAGCTTAGAACTCTAGATTGTTATAAGAAGAGAAGGTCAAAAAGTATGCTTTCTCAGAACAGTTCTTACATAACTTATTGCCAAGTGGCCATAATTCTTTGCATAAGCACTCATCATTTCTACCAACAGTTCCCCTTCAAACATAAACTTTTCTTTGAATAGCAATTTTTGTGCATGTTTTGGCTTCAGGCTTTAGGATGAATCGTTCTGCCTGGAGCAAGAACATTGTCAAGGATGGAGCTGAGAATCCAAGGGAGCAGCTGAGTTCTTGCAGGACTCTGTCCCTAGGTCAGCTCTTAGTGAAAGAATAACAACAGAGAAGAGAACTCTTAGAACTGAAAGATGTTAGAGTCAGAAATGAGCCTCCTTTTCCCACAACCCCATTTTCATATCATCTTATTTTAATTTCTTTAATATGAACAAATCCATCTTCCTGTAACGTCCATGTGTCAGTTTGGCATTTACTAGACATGCTTGTTGACTGTGATTCCTCCATTGGACAAAAACAACCTGACAGAGCACAGGGTTTGTCACTTTCACCCTCTCTTAGTAGCATGGTAGGGCTTAGTTGCTTACTGAGGTGCTGTGGTAATTCTCTTGGATTTGATTAGAAAGCTTGTCTCGGAGATTCCTTGTGAAGGAAGCTTCAGTAGCTACTCAAACTAAATCTTGCCTCTCTGTAAAAAGGAGGATGATTTTTCAGAGTCCAGGTATTCATCCTATTCTGGGCTTGAGCTTTGATTCTTTTGCCTCAACCTCTACAGTACTAGAATTTCAGGTGATGACAGTCATGCATCATCATGCCTGGCTAAATGGTTGGTTTTTGCAGCTATCTCTAAGATGTGTTTTGAATGAGGCAGTGGCATAGATTACTACCCTGCAAACTGAAATATTACCTAATTTCTGGGTTCACAGATTGAGGAGTGTTCCTATGCATGGAACCAGGTTGTGTCCCCAGAAAATTCATAAACTACAGATGATATATGTTTGGAAGGTATTGATCTGTATTCTATCTTTCTTTATTCTTTTCATTTTATTTCTATTTATTTATTTATTTTTGGATTTTCAAGACAGGGTTTCTCTATGTAGCAGCCCTAGCTGCCCTACAACTAGTTCTGTAGACCAGGCTCTTTCTGAATTTTATGACTGAAAATGAGTAAATACTTTAGAAGAACAAAGAAATTTGAAATCAAGAAAATGATTTGATGCAGTTTCTTGTTTCAACATTAGAAATTTTATAATTCTTTTGTAGTTCCATATTTCTGTGTGTATACATGTTGTTTTTATTTATTTGATTATTGTTTTTATGAAGAGAATAAAATTGTTTTTAATTATTTCTTTGTTCACCTTCCTTTTAGTTAGGCTGTTGCATCTGGGAAAAAAACATTTTGAAAGCATTAGCTGCTTTGAAACTAGTTCTTACTAAAATGTGTATTTTTAAAAATGGGAAGTTGGTTAAAAGGGAGTTTGTACCAATGTATGTTCTACATAATATTACCAATCAATTTTACTTTAGAGCATGCAGTGGTGAAATGATCCAGTTTTCGTGTAAAATGTGTTAAAGATCAATAATATTGATTTTCAGAAAGAACATTGGGAAGTTTATAAACTGAATATTTGCTGTAAACTTCTCTGAAATGTGATGTGAGATTTAACCATATTTAGAATCTGGAAGCAATCACCCAACCACTGGCCTTAGCTGACGGTCACAGAAGACCCTTTAGGTCTCAGGTTACTCTTGTGTTTTGTGTACTCAGAGTTTGTGTTGCCATCCACTGCTTGTCTTAAATACACACTGTGAATTTGTTGATAAAGGATCTATGCTTAGATGTCTTTACATTGTTACATACATATTATGGCTTCAGGTTTTGTTTTTTTATGAACTTTCTATGGGAATACACTCGCGTGTTCTTTATCTGAATGTGTTTTTTGTGCTTTCTCTTTAGTTATTTTTCTTCTGTTTGTTTTGTCCTGTTCCAATTTGCTTGTTTTTATTTTTCTTTATTATTTTTAGATGTCTGTTTTCTAAGAAGAGACAGAAAGGGTGTGGAGACATTTAGGTGGGAGAGGGGGCTCTTGGAGGAGTTGGAGGAGGAGATATACTAATCAGAATATATTGTATGAAAAAAATCTATTTTCAATAAAAGAGAAATGGAATAAAAATGTTATGACCTACCAGTACAAAGTTTACTGGAAGTTTATGGGTTAGTATTTCTAAAATAAGATAAACCTTTGTTATAAAGCACATAAAAGTTCACATAATCTCTGCAAATGCAGCCTACCGGTATTTCTCAAGAAAACTGTGTGATGTGCCGGATTTATTCAATGTGAATAAATAAGTAAGTAAGTAGAATAAAGAGACTGAGAGTGTGGGTGCATGTTGGAGAACATTTAATTTAGTTAATAATTAAGACTAAATTAAGTTCACACATAGGATATAATTGAGTAACCACAAATATCCAAAGGATTTCCAAATGTGTTTAATAGCAAATCTTATACTTAGAAAGTGGCTTCATATACCTGTACAAGTAATGAGGATGTAAAAAAAAAAAGAAGTTGAGTAAGAAGATAGCACTGAATGAGTATCTGCTGAGAGAGAAAAAGAAAGAGGAAAGGAGGGAGCGACTAAAGGAGGGAGAGAGGAAGAGAAGGTGTGGGGGACTAAAATAGATCAATGGAATCAAGATTTGAATTATGTGTCTTTGTAAATGACTAAGTGGGCAGCATTCATTTAAATATACTTTCAGATTTTTTTCATTTACTTATGTTTTCCTCTCTGTGCTTATACATGCATTATATATGCATGTATGTGGGGGCACAAGCATGTCACAACACATATGTGGAAGTCAAAGGATAAATATGGAAGTCAGTTCTCTCCTTTGATTATACGGGTTCTTGGAATCAAACACAGGTCACTGGGCTTCAAGCAACATTATCTCTTGAACCATCTCACCAGCCATTATTATATTTTTAATAAACAGTTCCATTAACTACATTTTAAAAAAGGAAATCAGATTTCTTTTATGTCCTATTCATAGGGATTTAAGCAAGTCCGAATAAATGTTTGAGTCTTCTAACAAATCTACTAGTAGAACATATATTTCTGAAAGTAAACTATGTAATTTGAATTTTGAACCTATAAGTTCATGCATTCATTAACAAACTGAACATTTATTGAGGGTTTACATTATGTCAAGCACTGTTGATGACTTTAAATATATGAGAGTAAGTATGTGCACATGCCATTGTTCTCATGATTCTTAAATATTGGTAATGTACTTGTCTGTGCACACTGAAAGAGATTTTAGATGTAAATACAAAGGAACAAAGGAAGATTTGAATGGAATCGATTTTCACAGTAACACAATTCAAGATAGAAAGGGAAAATAGTGCTTATTTTCTTTATTTGCTGAAAGTCTAACACATATAATGTTGGTGAGAGGTGAGAGTCTTTATGGCTACCTTGGGGAGAAATATTTGTTGCCTAAAACTGATCTGATTGGGTTAAGAAGAAATTTTTTTAAATATTGATGATACAGAAAAACAAATTCTGTGTGTGTCTTCAACCCCTTTCTCTGTTTCTCTTCGTGTCTGACTATCTTTGTTTATCTTGCTAAGGCACTTACACACACACACACACACACACACACACACACACACACACACACACACCATCCCACAATTCAAAAGGAGGCAATACTCATTTTCAGAGAGGTTTATTACCAATCCCAAAATGAAATATACACCAATAAAAATCTTGGAGGCTTTCTTTCTTTGAAATGATAAAAGTCTTAATATGATTTATCATAAATGATTTCCAGTGAAATAAATTTTGTAATAATTTTCAAAAATTTTTATTTTGCTTCCAAATATCTATGTTCCTTCATAGATATATTTTCTCCCTTTCAAATTACCCTTAAATATGTTTAAATATTTTATTTCTAATTTATACATGGCTTTGTAAATTTATATGAATTCTTTCTTTGAAATGATCCATATTTATTTTGTCTTGTTAAAGAAAGGTAGTGAACAAGTCATATCAAGCAAGTAAAGGGCTCTTGGAAATCTAATATGTAACATGGTTTTAGTGGTTAAACTGTGAAATGTCATATCCACTTATCAAAAATGGCATTATCTTAGTTTCTTTTCTATTGTGACAAATTTCAGTGTCAAGAGAAACTTAAAGAATGAGACTATCCTGACTCCAATTCCAGTATACAGTTTATCAAGGTGTGGTAGTCACGACCTAAGAGGCTGTGGCAGTGAGCACATAATATCTGCGTTCAAGAAACAGAGAGTGTCTCACTTTGTCTTTTTTTTTTACAGTCCAAGATAGCAGCTTAGGGGACAGTGTTCAAGCCTATAAAGAATGGGCAGAATTAATTGCCCCGATTAACTTAGTAAAAATAACTAGAACCAATGCCAAGGGCCTAGCTCCCAGGTTGTTCTACACTCACCAAATTGACTGTTGAGTTCATCATCACCCTTTGTCAACGTAACACCCAGAACATTACTTTAAATTGTCACTTTCTATCTTTTGTCCATAAAATTCTCATGTTCATTTTATAACACAGAACAAACTATAGCTTCAAATGTCCCAATGGTCGTTAACAATCTCAATAGTTTAAAAGTCCAAATTTCACATGTCATCTGAGACTCAAGGTGATCTCTTACCTGTGAACTCCTAAAAATAAAAAAATAAGTTACTTATTTCCAACATATTATGCTACAGAATAAACACTCCTATTCTAAATTGGTAAATCCGGGACCTAGCAAGGAAGAATCAGATCATAGCAAGATCAAAATCCAGCAGATTAAACACCAAGCTTTCAGATCCATGTCCATGCCTAGCATCTGGAACTCCTGGTACACAAAGGAAATAGGTAGCCCCCACCCTTCAGCTTTGCTACCTACAACTGGCATAGCCTATCTCTTAAATCTGTCCCACTCAGTGCCTTAAGGTTTTCCTGGCAGATATCCAATGATCCCACCTTCTCCAGTATCCTTTTGTCATTATAACAAAAACATTTGACTGATTTTAAAGCTATAAAACAGGACTCCATGATCACTTCAATCGTGTATCTTCCATGCAGCAAAACCAGTACTTCAGTCTTGTATCTTCCATGCTGCAAAATCAGTACCACATGTACACCAACAAGTTGCATGATTTCTAATTGTTCTTCATAATAAAAAACAGAGTCAGATTTTAGGGGGTGAAAGCAGAATGATCAGAAAAGAAGATCAGCCAGCAATAAGCCAACTCAGACCGAATTAATGAATACAGATTTAAAAAACAGGGCGATGCAAAGCAGAGTACTCCTGTGTGGCCCTCATGGAGGAACGGGACAGAACACAAGGGCACACACAGTAGCTGGGCCAGGTCTTAAATAGTGAGTAGGCAAGTAAGCATCCTTGAAGAGGGTTCTAACACTTGGTGAGATTTCTGAGGAGAAGGGCCACTTTATGGTGGGCTTTCAGAGGGACAGGGCTTTCACCTTATCAATCCAAACTTTTTGGTTATATGGGTGTCAGGGCCTGGTATTGTTCCACCAGAACAATCTTTGGATATATGGACAATGGTTCACGTCTGACTGCTTCCTGTGGGTATAGGACAATATGGGGAGGGAGAGTTGGGAGTCCATCGGCTCACACTCAGGAGAAAGTATGGGTGGAGACATTCTGTTAACTGTCATCCTGGAGACCTCAGACATCTGTTCCTCAATATAGCTGAGAAGTTAGGTCTCTAAGAGAGAAAATAGATTGTCACCATCTAGGTCTATGAACAAGACTGGCTATGAGTAGCAGGAAGACTGCTAAAAAGAATGGAATGGAGAAGTATCCTGTTTGTACAAGAGAGACAAGGGTGAAAAGCAAGATACAAGAGCAGATGTGCCCTTCATTAGGACATTTTGGAAAACCAGGTCCCAGTTGCTGGATAGGTGCCCACTTGAGCATGGAAAGGTGGTACCAGCACTGGGGATGATGGCATGCCAAATCAAGGGATGATGCACTCTTCAGGAGTACCTGATATATGATATCTGCTGTTTCCCTGGAGGTGGGAAAGGTCTCTATCCATCCTGTAAAAGTGTCAATAAGTTAGGAGATAATGGAGTTTTTATAAATGGGCTTGTGGGTGAAGTTAACCTGCCAGTATTTGCCCGGATGATGCCCTCAAAGTTGGTGCAGGGGCTGGCATATCTGGAGGATCAAACTGATGCAGGGACTGGTACATATTTAGGGCCCCTCTGTTGCTTTGGCCTTGGTCCAAACTGGAGGAATGAACCTGAAAAATATGCTCAAAAATGGGTGGAGTTAAAATGGGCTTTGGAGACTGTGAGTTTTCATCAGGCCAGATTTCTTGATACAGTAGCAGAACTTCTCCCAGGAACCTGCAGGTGTCTGAAAACAACTGAACAGATTTACATCTTGATGTCATAGCAAAAGGCTATGTCTTTGAGTAAATATACAAAGAACTCAAGAAATTGATCATCAAAAGAACAAATAATGAACAAAAAATGGAGTACAGACCTAAACAGAGAACTCTCAACAGAGGAATCTAAAATGGTTGAAAGACAAGGAAATGTTCAAGATCCTTAGTCATCAGAGAAATGTAAATCAAAACAACTCTGCGGTTCCATCTTTTACCTGTAAGAATGGCCAAGATCAAAAGCACTGATGACAACTTATGCTGGAGAGGTTGTGGGTAAAGGAAATACTTCTGCATTGCTGGTGGGAATGCAAGCTGGTAAAACCCCTTTGGATATCTGTATGGTGATTTCTCAGAAAATTAAGGGACAACCTTCCTCAAGACCCAGCCATACAACTTTTGGGAATATATCCAAAGGATGTTCAATTGTACCACAAAAAGCATGTACATTTTTTAAGCAGAGGAAATTTAAAACTTTAAACCTTTGAAGTTATATCTAAAACCTGTTAACCCTGGACTATGAAGCCTGTGGATGAGACACACCTGTCTGTACTTTTACTTTTACTTTACAGGAAACTTAACTAATGAATTAATAAGCTACCAGTACCCTAGTCATCAAATGCTATAAGATATATCTGAGTGGGATAAGTAAAATAGCAGAAGTGAGACACCAGCTACCTAGGCACAAATCTCAGAAGCAGTACTTGGCTTTAGCTGCTAAGCCCAGGAAGCCTGACGAACATTCTATGTAAAGTATGGATTTGGAGATCAACCTACCTGTCATGTCGGTGAGATAATCTATCCCCTGCTGCTTCACCTCTTCACAAACTGAACAGGGTCTTGGTAGCCGAGGTTAAGAGGCAGCTTTTTGATCAGAGGCTGGATTGTCAAATTTAAAGCAAGCATCCAGGTGGAAGTTCTTATGTAGTCATTCATCTTCTTGAAGGAGATACACGTTGCTGTCTATGATAAGAAATTTGTTAAATTCCATACTCTCAAACCTGTAAAGTTGTGTAATGATCAGGGTATGATTACCTGTTAGGTATAAATTAATCAGAAAGAAGCACAGAGAAATGAATGTTTGTACTAGGTTCATTTTCTCCTTCTTGTTTAATGCAGGATTCCATCTCAATGGGTGGTACCACTCACAAGAGACAGGTTTCCCTACGTTAATCTATCTAATCACAGTAATCTCCCACAAGTATGCTCAGAAACCCATGACCCATCTTTTAGATTTCCTTAAGTTGAT
>JAQHUG010000406.1:860859-883694 GCA_028555095.1 Dicrostonyx torquatus | reverse complement strand
TTCCACTCTTTGATCACCCACTTGATACAAGTTTGGAAAGAAACTATTGAAATCATTCTTACAAAGACTGCTAAGGACTTCCAGTTATCAAATTCTCACCATATTAATATTATTTTTAAAGCAGTCTTAGATAATGTACATTATCTAATAATATATATTACTCACTCTCCCCAAATCAAGTGCACCTTTCCAACATACACTTGTGATGTTTCTCCATACTCTCTATCCCTTTGCTAAGGCCTTCTTTTTTCCTATATTTTATTTCTTTATTCATTTTAATTTCATTTTAAATTAAACTACAGCTCTTCCCCACCCCTCTTCCCATCCACCCCTATCACCCCCCAGCACACTCTTCATTCATTCCTTCCAACCAATAAGGGCTCCCATATGGAGTCAACAAAATCTCACACATTAAAATTGGGCAGGACCAAGCCCCTCCCACATGTATTAAGACTGGGCATGGCACCCCAGCATAAGAAATGGGCTCTAACAAGCTAGCTCATGCACCAGGGATAGATCCTGGTCCTACTGCCAGGAGCCTCTCAGATGGTCCACACTTCTCCACTGTCTCCCACATATGGAGGTCTAATCTGGTCCCATGGAGTCTCCACAGCTGTCAATCTAGAGTTTGAGTGCTGAGACTTTCTTTAATGATCTTTAAATATTGTGGTTCTTGACACTTAGTCTAATCTTATTCACCTGTGCCCATGGTTAAAATGTACAACTTAGCTGCAAATCACTTCTGTACTTGTAATTCTAGCTTAGATCTCTCCTCTGAGCTCCAAACTTGTATAATATTTGATTTCCTATTAAAAAAATCTATATCCATGTCTCGAATGTATTCAAATTACAGTAAATCTGAGATTGGACTTGTTTATTTCTCCCCTAAATTGGCCTCTTGTCATATTTCCTTGTTTAGGAAATGCAGAAATTTTTTTCTATGTCCTATGTCTGAACCCTGAGTGTTATCCAGAACACACCAACCTGATAGTAGTTTCCCACCCTGACATATTTGTAGTCTTTAAAACTGATAATAACATTCTTACTACATGAGCTGTCAACCTAACTTGTTTTTAACTAGACACTGTAGATCACTCAGTTTTTCAATAAACACCCAAATCTTGCCAAGTTTCCCTCTCTTTGATCCATTACAACAAAAATCAGCACATTGTGACCCAGGACTCAAATATGGACATCCCCATAGATTTGTAAATAAATTTCCACTGGAACATTGTCATACTCATTTGTTCATGTTTTATCTGTGACTACTACCAAATCACAGTGTAAGAACTGAGTATTTTAATTCTTCTAAATCTAAAACATCTATGCCTTTCTCTATTGAAAACATATTAAATAATGAATGGACATGTAGTTGATTGCTTTATATTATGTTCTCAAGTACTGCATGTCCCTGTTTGTTGTATGAATCCTGTACATGACCTTTTATAAATTTCCTTGGTGACAAAGACCTAATGCTTCACTCAGACATTATGCTATGTTCAGACTTCAATGGTGTGAAGAAAAGATTTGGTATTTAGCATCAATGATAAAAGAAATTTTCAAGTGTGTGGTCTTTGACAGCCAACTTCTCTAGGCTGCTCACCTACTGCCTTCTAACTTTGACATTCTTTTCATAAACAATTTCTAGAAAAATGAAGAAGTTCAGTCTTCAAGAAGACTCATTATTGATAAATATTCCTGAATATTTGGGATGTTCTGTGTTGATTGTTACTGTGCAAGATCTACTAAGAATCACCCAAAACTCTTTAGAATACAGAAGAAAGCCCATTGATGCAGTAAAATTGCACCTGGTCAAGACACTATGCATCTACTTTACCATCCTTGCCAATCAGAAACACAGACATTTAGAACACAGAGACTGTATTCTGTTTAGATTTTGAAAGTAGATACTTATTTTTAGATGGAACCTGTTTTTCGATTATTGTCAGGAGAAATAAGATTGTCAGTTCTTGTCTTTGGATAACTGAAGACTAATGTTCAGATTAAAACAGACAGCAAAAGGCTAATTCCCTTTTGGTTTGGTATTTTTTCTTGATATTTTAGCATGTTGTTATTGCTGTTATTATACATGTATATCATAGTTGTTAAACTGATACAATGGATATAAGTTATTATATTTTATATTTCTGAATAGTTTCGAGATCATGAAATAGTTAAAATGTAAATGACCTGATGATGATTTGCTTTGAGACCTACTAAATCACCTGGGAGATAGGAAGATAACAATTAATAATAAACACATGGTGCTTTTCCCGAAAATTGGTCCTTAATTTAAGACACTCTTTTATCCTAATAGTTTTAAAATACGAATTCATTCAAGGAAAACATTACTTTTATCTCAAGTTTGTCTGGAAGGCCAACTGCTTGCCTTCAGTAGACTTAAGACTGGTAAAGTCTGTGTCCAGCCTTCTGTATGCTACCATATTGACCCCACTGCAATTTCTATGACATTATGTCTTTGGATCATGCTGAAGACTACTCTTAGTCATCTACTTCCCTTTCGGTTATTTTTAAAGCATTTTCATAGAATTTTATCTCCATATGTTTAATTATGTCACTGACTTCTTGTAGTAAGGAAGCTGCTCATTCATTTCTTGATCAATCAGACTCCCAAAATAATTTCAGGGAAACTGTATTAATTAAATCACTGCTTGGCCCATTATCTCTAGCTTCTTATTAACTAACTCTTACATCTGAATTTAACCTATTTCTATTCATCTGTGTATTGCCAGGAGCATGTGGTTTACTGGGTAAAGTTACAATGTCTGTCCCTGGCAAAGCTACATGGCTTCTCTTCACTTTGCCTTTATCCCAGCATTCAGTTTAGTTTTCCCCACCTACCTAAGTTCTGCCTTGCACAGGCCTAAGACAGTTTCATTATTCCCACATCAACCTCTCACTGACTTTTTTCTTTTTATCTTTTAGTAGTTATCTTAATAATACTGAGAGATATCCTTAGAATAGTTAACCTAGTAAAGAGTATGTAAGTGATCTACTAGTTGCAGTGAAATCAATATGTTTAGATCCAAATACTAGAAAAAAACAGTGATTATCATAGAATAGAACCTGTTTATAAATTTTCCCCTAAAAGGTGACTGTTCTATGTTTCTGTCAGTGACACACATTATTCAAGTTGACTTAAAGCCATATTTTTCTTATTTAAATCCTTTTCTTTTTCTAGTACCAGACCATATAGCTAGATCCTTGTGCAACCATCTCCCAGCAGGGCAGCTGCCTTCCATGCCTGAAGGTACCCTTTGCTTACCAAGAGAACAGCTACAGAGTCTGCTAAGGAGAGAGGAAAGCCTCTGACACATGACATCGGTGTCACAGAAATGCATTGACTCCTCTGTCCTTTGGGCTCCTAGATACTATAAAATTTCAGATTTGAAAGACAAAGATGTATCAGAAAGAACAGCATAAATTTCAAATAAGAATGACAGTAAAAATTCTCTCTAGCCTTCTTTCCTCAAGTGGACTCAAGTTAAACAAAATTTCAGATGACTGTGATTTGAATAGGTACAGACCAATTCTGTACTCTCAAGTTTCACACACACAAAAACATCCACACAAATTGATTGTGAACATCAAATAGTTATTTTATCTGTACTGTGTTTGTTCAAGACAATTTTCCCTTCTTCAATGTCTATGACTAATGATCTCTTAGGAACCTCTCTAATAGAATACTGAAAACAGTTTTAGGAAACATACTTTAAAATTGAAGTTGGTTCATCATTTTGCAATTATCAAACTATGGTCCTTGGTGATTTCTTTCTGTCTTCTACAACTCCCAGTCCTAAATCAGATACACACATCTTTTTATCTAGTCCCATATTGCAGTAATTTATAAAGGCATGTTGCAGATATTGTGGCACAGGTGTTGGTTCACCAGGGTCTGCTGAAAGAAAACACAGAGACCTTGAGATTGAACTTAGCTCTAGGCAGCCACAAGGGTCTCCAGCATCGGTGGACCAAAGCCCATTCCCTTCACCCAGGGCTTTTTTATTTTTCTCCATATTTATAACTAAGCCAGTTAATTTACATATGTTTAGAACAACCTGAACAAAGCTTTCAAAAGTACAATGTCAAGTGCAAATTCTTGATTCTGAAACACACACATCATTATTTTTAAAAAAATAGATCCTTATCCCCTTGTTGCTTTGTTTTCTACCATAGCCAAGTGTCTGTATGGAATTAAATTGTTCACTGCATGTTCTTTTAGTATTTTATTCTCATTGTCACTACAGAAGAAATTATGGAAAATACATTAAGTTTTGGATTTGTTTGTTGTTCTTAAATAGAAAAACATATGCTTTTTCTTCATTGTTATAAACAATTCCTTAAGAACTAAATATGCGGGAGGCATCATTTAAAACCCCTAAGAGATAAAAAGAAAAATATTTCAGGCCATAGTTTTTCTAAGGGCAACAAATTCTGTTAGAAAGTATTTTCAAAATTGAAGTATCTTACCATTTGCTGACAATCATTATGACCCTTTCTCATCCTCCTTTTCTTATAATTATATCTTTTTGAATAAAAATATTCTCTGCTTTTTAAGCAACTTCAAGACAATGAAGAGATCACTAATTTCTTGAAAGCTACTAATTTTCAAAAATAGTTTTTTGGTCTTTGTTTTTTTAAAAAAATATTTATTTAGGATGTATACGGTATTCTATCTGTGTGTATGCCTGAAGGCCAGAAGAGTTCACCAGACCCCATTATAGATGGTTGTGAGCCACCATGTGGTTGCTGGGAATTGAACTCAGGACCTTTGGAAGAGAAGGAAATGCTCTTAACCACTGAGCCATCTCTCCAGCCCCTGGTCTTTGTTTTTATTTTGTTGTTTTTTGTTTGTTTGTTTTACTTACTGACATGACTTCGTTCTTTTTCTTGTATTAAATTTGTAGTTTTATAACTTCATATACACACACAATTCATTATGATTCTTGTCACCTTCTTTTTGCATACCACCATTATTAACTCTTTTTATAATTCTTTTTTTCCGCATTCAAGTTTTGTTTATGACCTATTGAGTTTAGCAATGGCTGTCTGCAGAACCATGGGTTTGCTACTATTCATTGAATTATGGTTTGCTTTCAGCAGTTATACAATTGAATAGAATGTCTTCCCCTCCTAGAATATTTACCAATAGCTTATAGTTGGATAGGGAAATACAGAACCACAATGTTCTCTCCCCAGTCCATGATTGACACACCCAATCATGTGCAGGCTTTTGCTGCTGGCAGCTGCTACTGTTAATAAATCATGATTGTGATGTCTACATAATACCCACGTAACAGTACTTCACAGCTCTTGTATCTTTCAGCTTGTACATCCTTCATACCCATCTTAATTGTTTCCTGCTGCTATAAGATACCACAGTCAAAACAACTTAGAAAAGACAGTGTCTATTGGGAGCTTACAGTTCTGACAGAGTCCATGACATAATAGCAGGGACATCACAGCAAGAAGACAGGCATATCACTGGAACACTAGCTAAGAGTTTACATATTGACCCATGAGATCTAGGCAAAGAGAAAGCTAACCAGGCTCTTGAAACCTCCAAGTTCACCCCAGTGACATATCTTCCCTAAAATGGCCATACCTCCTAATCTTTCCCAAACAGTTCTACCATGTAGGGGCCATGTATTCAAATACACAAACTTATAGGTATAGCATTCCCATTTAAATCACCCCACTATCTCTTCTGTTGTTCTTTGGGCCTTGAAATGATTGATATCAATTCCTTGTTGAGAGCTTAACAATCAAGCATCACCATTTTGAACAGTCATGCATCTCTGCATTTCCTACCTTTCACTGTGAAGAGAATTTTCTCTAATCAAGACTGACAGTAACACTTGTCTATAGGTATAAATGTATTTATAAGAAAAAATTGGCACTGTGTAGATTTAGCTGAACAACACTAGTAAATTATAATAGGGCTGAAGATCTCCTGGCTCAGAAATTTTTAACTGGGTTTTCAGCTCCAGATAAAGATTCTCTTGTTTATCAGGTCTCACAGAAATCTCTTGATTGACCCCATAACAGTTATACCACTATTATACCAGATGCACATATTGTCTGGCATTTTGGTATATTAGCTTGTAGGACTCTCAACTGGCAAGATTACTGATACCTTACTCTCCCAGCAGTCTGTATTATATGACCCCTTCTTCCCAATGGGGTAGATGCTTTCCAATTCAGTTCAAGCTTGATTTCTCTGTGTATTGACCCTAAGTGTATTGTGTCTCCAGGAATAGGATCATATTAAACTGTTCTTGTGGGTAGCCAAAAGGAATGGCAAGAACCTATATTGTTTTGAAAGTCTTTAGGGGCCTCCTGGACCGACAAATCATAGGGAGCTAGCGCATCCCTAGAACTGGGATTTGGTTTACTAACCCAGGAGTATTGAGTGAAGAATTATTTAACCTGCAAGTTACCACCCTCTTAACATATTTTGGTTAAGATTCAAAGTAGGAGCATTGCTTATGACTTTCCATGTACATTTTGTTTTGGTTTATTCTCCATTCTTGCTCTCTTACTCCCTACATTTCCTAACTCTGCTTTACTCCCAACATAAACACTAGTATCTACCTTTTCTATTTTTAAAACCAGCACATAACACTGAAGAGTAGAAGCTGAAATAAATGCTGGGCTGCCTGAAAATGTAATTTGTTTTCTCCAGATAAATCAATTCCCAACACATATTTGTTCAGTCAGATATCACTGTAGTTCTTTCTTATCTTCCAGCCCCACCATTTATGTTCTGTAGCTATTTATAGAAGGAAACCTGACTTGCTGAAGTATATAATTCAAATCACTAAATGAGTTCACAAAGGAAAGAATTCCACGTGACAAAAGCATTGTTCATTCCATGGTTCCTCATCTGCCAAATAGTCACTGAGAACCTTTAAAGCAAGGACAGTTCTAGAAGCCCAGAAAGATGAGTGACAATGAGACTTGCATTCTAGTACTTTACACTAGAAGAATAAATGGAACTTTAGACATTGACACAAAAGTTAGTAGGGAATAAGTTGTAAATTAAGAAGAATATATTCAGTTGGCTCATTTATAAACAATAATAAACTGCTTACACATATGGTCTGCTTCATGTCATAAGATACGGATACTTATTCTGACTGTATAGATGAAAAGTCTAAGGCTTGGGAGGATAACTATTTCACAGAGGCCACTGTGCTGGTAAGCATCACAGCTGGGACTAATATCTAATTTTCATGATTCTAAATCCAAACTATGCATCACTGAGAGGAGAAGAGTCATCCAGGTCCTATGATAGTAAGGTTAAGGAGACAATGAGGAGAATTTGGTAAAGCTAGACCCAGAAGGTACAACAAAAATCGTCAATATTCTTGGAGTAGGAGAATGGGCAGAAGGATATATTAATTAGGATCACCTGCAGTAAGTAACTTGAACAGCAGGAATGTATTACCTCAAGATTTCATAGGCTGAATGTCTAAAGTGTTAGCAGAGTTCATTTCCTCTAAGGCCTCACTGTTTAATTTGCAAATGGTTGACTTCTCTATGATCCTCACATGATCTTCTTTCTCTGTGTGCACCTGTATCTTAAGCTCTTTTTCTAACAACACAGTCATTTAAGATTAAAGACTGCCAACATATCATCTTTTCTCCTCAATGGGCTCTTTAGTGATTCTGGAGTAATGACATTCTGAAGTGCTATAAATTGGACATCAATATAAAATAAGGGAAAGTACAACAGCTAAGCTCATTACTGATGGTTAAGTTCACAAGAGCAAAGTGTGGCATACGAACACTCACATGCTAAAATCGATGGCAGAGAAAACTCAAGACCAAATAGGAGGGGATCACTGTGGAAAAAAGATTTGGAAGGATCACAAAAAAGGGATCTTTATGGCTTTAGCAAGACATTTATCTCCAAAATGATCTTAGGCTTTGATTTGGGAATGATAATACAGTTAAAATGAGCTTGAAGAAGATTTTTTATTTAGTGAAAGCATTAATTTGAAACTACATATTTAAAAACATCACCACTTAGTATATCTTTATGTTTTTCCATTTCTAAAAGTAATTATTTATCTAATTGTAATTATTTAGTCACCTATTGCCCTTGGACAATTAATGAAACTTGTGTTCAATGTCTATATGGAAAGTATTTAAGCTAAAGTCTATCAGATAGCTTTTTTTACCCAGTCCAGTAATACTTTAAGACAAAAGTCATGTTATGATCTAACAAGTGAAACTGGAGGTGAATAAAGGGAGTACTTGCAATGTCTTGGTAGGAATGTAAATTAGTGCAGCCACCTTGGAAATTGGTATGGAGTTTCCTCAAAACATTGAAAATAATATATGTTCCAGCCACCCTATGCCTGTGCTCTCTTGCATAGGAAAAGCAATTAGTATGCTACAGAGACATTTGCACTCTCCTGTTGAGTGAATGATTTTAAAACTATTCTATGTTTATAAAAATGCTTTCCAATTATTTGTGTATATAGAAAAATCTAATTTTATGGGCTACCTGTTCATCACACATGAAATATGAACAAATTTAATGCCCTGTATGAGATGAACTTTATCTAACTCACATTGCCTGAAGTGATTGTGTGTGATTCGTAAAAAGTAATTCCTGTTTGACCTACATTGCTGAGTGAGCATCCTGGTGGATTTTCCTCTCTAGTCAGCTTCTTGCTTTTTTTCATGGAGTTATTTTCTGGTATCTAAGCTGCCATGGCTATTTTCATTCTCTGCTTCTGGTGGTATGCTTTCTGCCTTGGTGGCATTCCTTGGAGACAAGAGTCAGAGTTGAAGAAGCCAGCAAACAAACCCCACCTACTCACAAGGTTTCCTTTTCCACCTACCACAACCCCAGAAATCTTAGTTATGATATAAATAAAACAAATCACATAATTCTAAAATGGTGAAGGTTTTCTTTTTTAACAGAAAAAGTTTCTTGTTTATTTTCTTTTTATTTTCACTGCATTTCTTATATGGGGTCTTGCTGTTCTGTCTCCATAGTTCAAAGATCAATAACAGTTCAGAGACCTACCCTGATTTGATGAGTGACTTTTGTACACATATATTGAACTATCATACTTCATTCTATAAAATGTAAAAAATTTACATGCTCTTTTTTTATTTAAAAATAGAAAAATGCTACATAACTTTGATTAAGTGAAAACACTAGCAGCAATAAAATAAAATAGCCTTGGGCAAACTCTGGCTGCTGGCTAGCTCTGCCCAGCTTCTTCCTTGATTGAAGACTAACTGAAGTGTACTCAAATGATTCATATCTTTGTCTATTGTCCAGCCTTCTCTGGCAGTGTAGGAGTCATGGTGTAGAATACATAGAAGCTGCTTGACTTCATATCTCCAATTATTGATTAGGTAACATAGTTCTAACTGTTTAAATTATTGTATATGAGTTAACATGTGTTCTAGAGGTTCTATTGCATCTCAATGTACACTTTTTAAATAAAAAAGCAGTAGAACTTTGATTCTAATGCTTTCATATTTTGAGATTTTGTACATAAACAAAGTCACTACTTTTATTAAGTTTTTATCATTGTGGTAAGTACCTAGAAAAGCAACTTCAAAGAAAGAAAGATTTATTTTGGCTTATAGGTTCAATCTATAATCAATTTGTGTCATAGCTTGGGGCCTTGGGTGAGGTAGACAAGATGGCTAAGTGAGTTCAGCAGAGCAAAGAGTGCCTCCTTTTTCCTACTTCTCAAAATAATGCTACCAGATAAGAAGAAAACTTTTGCCTTCTGAGTCTCTTGTAGATATTTCATATTCAATCCATAACTACTATTTTTGTAATAAAATGATAGAAATGCTTTGGAGATTATAAAAAGAGCATAAATTCCTCTTTTGGTAAATTTTCTATAATAAAAACTTGCTATTGTGAGTTAGACAGCTCTTCATCTTGACAGTTGTACTGAATCAGTAAAACACTTTAATAAAATGTGTTAGAATAATCAAGTGAGCATAGATGAGTTTGTTTTGTTTTTTTGATTTGTTTGTTGAGTTCTTTCTGCTTAAAGTTTCACAGACTAAACAATGAGGAACAGAGTAGAAATTCCTGGCTTTGAACAGTTGATAAAACTTAGTAAGACTGTTCATATGTCAAAATGCTGCTGGGTACCAGGGAAACAACCCACAAGGGCTTGTTTGATATGATCTGTTTTCACTTTGTAGCTTTTTATCTCTGTTATGTCTGATTGGGGCTAAGACTTAGTAGCTGAACTTGTAGCTCAGTGCCTCCACATAAAGTGTTTCATGATAGATCTAAGACCTGGGCAAAGAGGGAGGGCAGACTACACAGAAGCAGAGGGGGCAATGACTGAAGATAGGGAGATAGCACAGGTCCTCGGGAGATTAGTTGTTAATAGGAAGCAGAAATAGTGGAAGAGTATGGGGAAAAGAGAAAATATAGGACTTGTAAAGGAGACATGACAGATGGGAGAGGAAGGGGAAAGAAAAGGGGAACAGAAGAAGGAGAAAGAAGGGGAAAATCAAACAGAAACAAGGAGCACGGAAAAAAACTGAAGTCAGAACAATGAGTAGGTGCCTATAATCAGAACTTCCTTTCTCTTCAATGCTAGGGATGTAACTAACCCTTTGGGTGACACTGTGGCATATGCTAATTCTTCTGACATCATTTGCCTATCTCCCGTATGTCACCACACACATTTATAAGGAACCTTCTTACCCACAACAGAGACACAAACATGAGAGCCAGTACTAAGCACTGCTAACTGATGAGTATTATAATAAAAAATAAAAGCAATGAATCACAAAACAGTGCTATTCATAACATTGGAAATGCTGTCACATGTCTGAAATCAGGCAAGTAGATGGTCTGTAAGTCTGAGTGTGGGCTGCAATTGAAAGTATGATAAACATAAGGCCTTGGACTGGACTCTGACTGCATGTGGTGTTAAGGACTCTGCTACAGAGCTGAATTCCTAAATTTTCTGATGTTTCCTAAATTTCCTAAATTTTCAGGCTGGTGTGTGTGTGTGAGTGTGTGTGTGTGTGTGTGTGTGTGTGTGTGTGTGTTTGTGTGAGAAGAATGCACTTGTGTGCATCTGTGCACACATGTGGCAGCTAGAACAGCAAAATGGCTGATGTCTTCCTCTATCACTCTTCTCCTTACTTTCCCAAGACAGGTTCTCTCATTGAACAGAAAACACCATTTTAAGTAAGTTAGCTGGCAGGGGCTTCTTGAGATCCCGTGACTCTGCCCCTACCATTTCTGAGGTTGTAGGTATGCACCTCCATGCCTGACTCTTTAAGGAGTTGCTAGGAATTTGATTCAAGTCATCATGCTTACAAAGCAAGTGTTTTTACCCAATGAGCCACCTCTAGAGCCCTAAGAGGCTGATTTCTGATAACCTTCTTACAATGACAGTTTATTCAGGATATATACCAGTAATTCTTTTCAGTGATTTTGTTTGTTTGTTTTTCAGACAGTAATTTAATTATGACCTTTTTTTCCTCCCTTCAAACTCTCCTATCTATTCCTCCCCACCCAATCTCCTTCATATTCATGATCTCTTTTCTCATCATTTATCATTCACATATATATATATATATACATTTATTATACATGTATATTTTCAAATATAACCTATTGAGTTCATATACTTGTTATTTATGCATATGTTCTCAGAGCTGACAAAATTTCTTTTCACAAATTTGTCATGGATATTAGCTCTTCACTTGTAATGAGAGTTCACTGTTATTTAGTCTTTTGCTTTTTCTTCTCTGCAAATTTTCAAGGTCTAAGTCTGTAATGCAGCCGATGATGAGTTCTGATGAGCAGTCTACCCATCAGCTGTCAACCTGGAGGGCAGGTCATTTTCTCCACTTTATCATTTTCTCCTCTTTGTTTCATTTGCCATTGTTTTAACAATCTGAGATGATGGTGGTAATTTAGCATGTGTTAGGAATCAGAACTCTACTTCACATGTGAGGATTTCATTTGACAATAGGAAAATCTTTACACTTTGGCAGAATTTCTAAGCTTGATGCCACACTCCTTAATTGTTTTGTTATCCTCTTACTTATTCTAGCAGAATTCTACTTAACTCTATAACATTGTTAAGATGGTTTCTTGACTGAATGTTATTCTCTGGGTAAAATTTTTAACTAAGACTGTTGCATTTTATGCTATATTTTCTTGTATGTCACAAAGAATATTTTTAAAATATTTTTATTTTATTATATTTAGTCACATTTTCCAAATAATATGATTAATTTACTCATTTCCTAGGAAAAACCAGTATTATACTTCTTTTTGTTCTTAAACACAAATATTTAAACACATGATATTGATATTGAAGAAGGTTTGTTTCTAGAGTGGTGTAATAGAAGGCCACTTGTTTATTTCCAGCTGCTCAGCCCAGAAATAACAGCACAGAAACTTTATTAACTAAATCACTGCTTGGCCTATTAGCTCTAGTTTCTTTTTGCCTAGTTCTTACTTTTAGAATGAACCCAATTCCATTATTTTATATTTTACCAAGAGGCTCATGACCTACTAGCAAGGTTTCAGTTGGTAGTTCATGTCTTTCCTCTCTGACAACTATACGGCATCTCCTTGACTACACCTTCTTTCACCTAGCATTCAGTTTAGTTTTTCCCTCCTAGCTCTGTTATGCCCTGCTATAGGCTCAAAGCAGTTTATTTATTAACCAATAAAAGCAACATATATTCAGAAGGACTACCCACACCAGAATGGCATCTCTTTCTCTCTCTCTCTCTTTTATTGATTTTTTATTGAGCTCTACATTTTCCTCTGCTCCCGTTCCTGCCTTTCCCCTCCCAGTTTCAACCCTCTGCCAAGGTCCCCATGCTCCCAATTTACTCAGGAGATCTTGTCTTTTTCTACTTTCTACTTTCTATGTAGATTATATCTATATAAGTCTCTCTTAATGTCCTCATTGTTGTCTAAGTTCTCTGAGATTGTGGTTTGTAGGCTGGTTTTCTTCGCTTTATGTTTAAAAAACACCTATCAGTAAGTACATGTGATAATTGTCTTTCTGTGTCTGGGTTACCGTACTCAAAATAATGTTTTATAGCTCTATCCATTTTCCTGCAAAATTCAAGATGTCGTTTTTTGTTTTTTTTTTCTGTGTAGTACTCCACTGTGTAAATGTTCTACATTTTCCTTATCCATTCTTCGACTGAGGTGCAATTAAGTGGTTTCCAGGTTCTGGCTATGACAAATAAAGCTGCTATGAACATAGTTGAGCACATGTCCTTGTGGCACGATTGAATATCTTTTGGATATATTAACAAAAAGTGGTATTACTGGGTCTTGAGAAAGGTTGTTTCCTAATTTTCTGAGAAATCATCACACTAACATCCAAAAGGGCTGTACCAGAATCATCAGGGGGAAAGGCTGGGGTGCAAGGAGGGGAGGGAGTGGGAACAGGAATAGCTATTTAAAATGAGAAAAGATTGTATTAAAAAATTCTTAATAAAAATTGTAATTGAGAGATAATAGAAGATCTTGAGAACCAGAGGATTAGCTAGTCAGTGTTGGTGCACACCTTTAATCCCAGAGGCAGCCAGATCTTTGTGAGTTCAGTCTACAAAGTGAGTTCCATGACAGCTATGGCTGGTACACAGAGAATATAAAAAGAATCTGAAGACTACAAAATTTGCAGTGCCTTAATACCTGAACATCTGATGTGCCCTGTTAGGTTCCAGTGTCTCACATCCCAAAATACTAATGTCAGCTAATTTCTATTCCTCACCGAACCTTGTCAAACATTCTCACTTGATCTTCACAATTGCTTCAAGTACTATCATCTCTACATTTTCCTCATGGGGAACATTTTAAAGAGGTTTTGTGTTCATCAAATGATGCCAGCTTGGAACAGCCAGAAATGAAGCTTAAAATTGCTTCACACATCTCTAGAACATTCCAAGCTATGTACAGGATTAGATAACCCCATATTGCACCCATAAGATATTACCAGTGCTTTTTTAAATATTTCACGTTTTGAATTTATGTGTTTATTTGTTTTCTTGTTGCATATGTGTGTTCCTGCATACGGGCACATGTTGTGAAGGGCAGAGTGCAACTAGGGAACGTTTCTCTTTCCACCTTTAGGATCCTGGGCTCTAACTCAGGTCCTTGGGCTTGGCTGCAAATGCCTTTATCTGCTGAACTATCTTGACTTCCCCTCTTTAAAATATGGCTCAAAAATTAAACAAATAAAAATTTTCACATGCTTTCTAACTCAAGAACATATATGTCCTTTGGCACAAATATGAATACAAAATGCACATTAAAATTTGTACATATCAAAGCAAAGAAGATGCTCTAAAAATAATTGCTCTTATCTAATCGATTATCAGCTTTTAATCACAGTCACATTCAAGTTCAAGTTGTATCAAAGCCACTTCAGATCTCTATATAAAATACTAATTCTAGACCCCAAAACTGTTTAACCAATATCTCTGTAGTAAGAAATTGGAATATCCATTTTAACATTTTTGCAAAAGATACAGTGAAACTTACCAGCATGCATCTGAAAATGAGGGTTTGATAGTGCAGATTTTATATTTTAGAATTTTTTGTTTAATTCTGGAGTAGAAGTGAGGGTTAAAAGAAAGCCACCTGATATCAACATCTTGTGTCTACATCTACCACACATTCAGGAATGTGTACCTGAACACAGATATGTGCACATACACAAACACATACACACATATGCACAAAAAGCAAACAGGAAAAGAGAAGTAAAGGCATTTCATTGAAATGCTAAGAGAAGGTTCTGAAAAATCAATGTTCAAAAAGTCATAAAATCTTAACATATGTTCTTAATATAAAGTAGAATGGATGGATAGATGATAGATGGATCGATGGATAAATGGATGGATAGAAGATAAATAGATGATCTGTCATTTTTATTTAACATTTCTTTTCATCTTAGGAAAGTAATAATATTTCCAATGACTTTCATGCATGAATTTAAAACAAAATCATCTTCTTTCAAATGTTTATGGCAAAAGTTTAGATCTGATAACTTTATTCAACTTACTAGAATTCAGGAGGTTGAGTGAGGTTCAGGTACATGATAGGCAGTACTCAAAGTTTGAATTATTCTAATGATCAAGGCCAAGTTTATTATGCTTATATGTGCATTGTCATTGTTGAGAAATCTTTAATAAAGAGAGTTTACAATTAGACAATCTGATTAGATAATGAATAAAAAGTTGATTTATTCAGCAAGCAGCAAGTTAAGGCCTAAGCGGGGGAGTGGAAATCACACCTGACAAGACCCTCCTAGAGGCCAGATACTGTGACTAAGACTCAGAGAAAGCTCTGAAAAGGGCATAATATTTGCTATTTAGGATCTGTATCAGTAACTTTTTGTTGCTATAATAAAATACCATGACCAAAAATAACTTACAGCAGAAAGAGTTTGCTGTGACTTACATTTCCAGAGGGGCATGCAGGGCAGCAGGTGTCCAGAGCATGAGCTGATAGCACATTTCTGTACACAAACAGGAAGTAAAGAGACTTAACTCAAAGTGGGGTGAGGTTCTAAACTCTCAAAGTCCACACCTATTGTCACACATCCTCTAGCAAGGCCATACCACCTGAAGGTCCCAAAATTTCTCAAAACAGTGCCAACAAGTGTTCAAAAACTTAAGAGACCAAGTGTTCAAAAACTTAAGTCTATAAAAGATATTTCTTATTCAATCCATCACAATAGACTACAGATAAAGAACCTCAGTATGTTTCATGATTGCACATCTGGAAAGTAATGGCAATGGTGGGAAGATTGAAGAAAGTGATTTCTTAAGGGATTAAGTTCCTGTTAAAACTAAAATTGTGTGCATTCTGCACATGACCAAACATAACACAGAGTGAAGCAGGAAAGCTAGAAACTACAGAGATCTGTGCTTTGTGGTGACTGTGAACCCAACAGAAGATATATATGGGGCAAAAAGAAAATTAGACGTGAGTTCTAAAAAGAAAGCCTCATAATAAGTAGCTAGAAAAAAACATGCAGTTAAACTTTACAGACAACAATAGTTGGGTCAGACCTCCTGTCAGAAAGAATCCTGAGCAAAGAAGAGAAAGACAGTGTCACAGAATAGCCTGGGGAGAGTGGCTGATACTTCCTAAGCTGAAGGACACAGCCTTCTTCTCCTTATTGAGACCAGCACAAAGCAAAATTACAAAGAAAGTATACTCTAAAGAAATCCAATTAAAGTCCCCCTCTCCTCTCATTGTGACTCTGACAACAACATGCTTTAGGTTTCAATAAATTACCAAAGGTCACAGACCTCTGTAGTTTCTAACTCTCCTGCTTCACACTGTTACATTTCATTTGGATTTTGGGCTTGAATTTGATCAAATTCAAAGTAAAGAAAGGAGGAAAGCTTATAACATCCAAGTCACATTTAAGAAATTGATTTTGTCTCTTTGATAACAACATGCTTTGGGTTCCTAATAAGTTAACTAATCCAGAGTTCTGTCTCAAGATGACCGCTGGCTGTTTTTTCTTTCACCAACAGACAGTTCAGAATTTTTCTTGAAGTTTCTTATACATGTGTATTAATTTATAGAAGGAAGGATGATGGTTATAGCTCTCTCCCCCAATTAATTTTCCCATTCAGAGGCCTAATTACCAACTAATTGCTCTAATCTGACAGGGGCATGTGGGCAGTAAATCAGAAAGCAGACATTTTAACAAATTCAAATTAGCTGGATAGCTTGCAGAAATCAGTGAAGCACGAGGGCCTTCCACTCTACCAGGCTAGCAGAACCCTAGTGATCTGAAAAAAGAAAATCGACTAGTCACAACTAGATATTTCTGTGTTTAAACTTCTTGGTGTGAATAGTAATGATGTAAAAAGAAGCAGAAAACCCATTAACAGTCCTGCACAGTGTGTGTTTACAGTGTAAAGGCAGTGAAAATGTGCAGAGATTGAAGCTATAAGGTGTCTGGGGACGGCAGACTGAAGAGAGGTCATCAGTCTGTATCAGTCAGAAAAGCAGACTGACATACTCAGAGAAGCAGTCAGACATCTAAAAACACAATTTCTTTCTACTGAAGTCCACATCCAGGAATTGGAACTGCTCAAAGATATTATTCCGTTCTTCATGGGATATACATCAGTCAGAAAGCAGATGAGTAAATCTGCAATTAACATATACAGTATGCTAGGGTCAGAAGACAGTTCTGAGGGTAAAACGCTTGCTATCAAGCCTGACAACCTGAATTCAATGCCTGAAACTCACATGGTGGAAGGAGAAAAATATTTTGCAGTTATTTTCTGACTTCTTCATGCAAGCTGTGGCATATACGCCCTCTTCTGCTCCTACGAGTAAAGAACAAATGTGAAAAATGCAGTTTAATGAGTGCTTAAAATAAAGTAAATGGTCAGAATTATAGTAGTCCATGGTAAGGGCACTGAAGAATGAGCAGTGTGGCATGCATTCACTGTAATGCCAATAATCACAGACGTGGATGACTCTAGAACTATGTGAGTTTCAGAGTGCCTTCATAGAGATGTTAACTTCATTTAGTGAATGGTCTTAGAAATTTGAAATAGCACTCAGATAGGTTTGCATCATATGATATGATTATTGACTTCCCTAACTTCTGTGTTCATGAAATCAGTCAAAGGACATTTGATCTGGAAAAATTCAGAAAAGAAGAGACTACCTCTCAAGACATACTCAGAGTACAGATCAAATTCTGGAAGCAAAAGTGAGTAAGAGATTGTTTGGAAGACTGAACCAGAGGCAGTGACAAGAAGTTAGGATGAAATTGCTGACTGGGGCCACAGTGCAGATGGCTGTGTCTAAGCTAAATGATTCAAAGTCCCAACAATGGGCCGTGACCTTTTTGAGATAACTTTGTGGCATACTAATTTGGGTTGAGTGTTCATTATGACTTCTAGTAAGGAGACAAAGGTAACAGAACTATTGACACACTACTATAATAATCCAGTTTTAAAGCCACATGAATTTGAAATATGAGACTAGAAGTGAGAATAGAAAAGACAAGAGTATAATATGCATGTATAATTTAAGTAAGAATTAGTATTACAAAATGACTTTCTAGTTAAACATGGCTAATCCTTAGTGTGTAAGCTAAGAATGTCATTCCAAAATTCAGAACAAAGAGAAAATTCAGGACAAAAGGTCAACTGAGAACATAGAGAAATGGTGACTTTGTATGGAGACATGATGACAAGAACCCAAAATGAAGGTGTTCACTAGACTTTCAGAGACCAGACTGGAATTCAATTGAAAACACCATCATAGAAACACAGAATAAAGGTGCAAAGTTTTATGAAGAATTTGGCGTTCTAGGATACAAAGGAAAACAGAAAGTCTGTAACACAAACAAACAAAAACAACTAGGGAACCTAGAGTAGAGTGGAAGTATTATGTTTCTGAAAGTGGTGGTTCCTGCCTGTAGTCCTCACATTTGAGAAACTGAAGTTTCAATCTGAGAACAGGCTGAGCTTCCTACTAAGCTCCAGGAAACAAGGCTGAGCTACAGAATGAGAGAGTGCATGGCAGGGCAGAATAAAGTGGGAGGGGAATGGAGGAGAGTAGGAAGATGTTCAGTGATTCGATGGCGAGCTTGTTTACATAGATATCTGTTGTATGTGGGGGAGAGGTGTGGGTTATATTCCCAGCACCCAGCTCCCAGCCCCCAGCCACGGGCCCGCTCAGCTGCTGGTTGCTTGCTTATGCCCGAAATAACCACATGAGAATTATATTCATTTAAACCTGCCTAGCCCATTATCTCCAGCCTTTTCTTGGCTAGTTCTCACATCTAAACTAACCCATTATAAAAGTCTGTATGTCACCACGAGGTGGGTGACTTACCGAAAGGTTCTAAGGTACGTCCACCTGCGACGGGAACCTCATGGCGACTGGCACACTTCCTTTTTCTCTCACCGCCTTCCGTTCTGTCTACTCTGTCACCTAAGGGCTGTGTCCTATCTTACAGGCCAGGCATCCTTTTTATTTAACCAATCAAAGCACAGAAATACAGAAGAACCCTCCTACTCCAGATATAAATTTTTTTTAGCTACCATATCACTGCTTCTCATTCATGTACTTTCTAATATGAAACACTTAACTATATTTTAAGAAATTTTAAATCTACGTTTCTTTAAAACTTATTTCATATGTGTATTAACTACAGTCAAAATAACATCAGATTTGGAGGGTTTTTTTTTAGATATTTTTGATTCTTTATGGACTTCACATCATGCATCCTAATCCCATTCGTCTTCCCATCCCTTACTTCATATCTGCCTTCTGCCCTTGCAAATCAACCCAAACAAATGAAATAGAATTTAAAACAAAAAAGCTATCAAATAACAGAAACAAAACAAATATTTCATTGTGGAAGCTTTAGTGTGACACAGTTAATCACACAGTATTTCCTTTACTTGTATTTATTCAATGAGTCATTGGTCTGGTTTGAGGCTTCTATTACATACACTCTCCATACTGGGCCCTCAGTGAAACTCCTCTTTGATATTCTATTATTGCCTTGTGTCATGCATCTGCAGGTTTGGCCACATCACATGCTCCAGCAGTTCATAGATGAGTTGGATGTTGAGGTGGACCAATACACAGATCTGGTTCTTAGCCTGGGTGGTAGCTATGTTGATCAGTATCCCTTATTGACAGCACCAGGGTGAGCTCTCCAGCATTGCACCAGGTATTTCACCAACTGCAGCAGGCAGCAAAGATCAGGGTCAGTTCTGTTCTGACTCGCTTGGGGCCAGATCACCTGTATTCACCTCAGTGAAGCCAGCTCTATTGTGCTGTCCAGATGAGTTACCAGCCTGCTCTCCCAAGTGCTGCATCTGGTGAGGGGTGTCAGCACTCCCTTTTTCCTGCTTTTCAGACCAGTTTTCCTACCTGTAGTAGGCAGAGAGGTATAAGGGGGCATCACTCCCTTACCCATGCTTCCATGAGACAGACATGGGGCTAACTGTCCCACTTTCCCACTTTCAAGCCTTCAGGACGAGTTCAACCACACCCTAACCGTCAACAACAGGGTCAGCTCTGCTGGGCTGCCTCGATGAGTGGCAGAGTCTGTTTTCTGAGTACTTTAGTTGGTGGGAGGCAGGGCCAGTTCTCCCTAGTGCTGCAGCCAGTGAGAGGTGGAGCCAACCCCCTATGGACCAATCCTCACTGCTTTCAGTGGTAACATGAACCATGGATGTCAATTCAGACTGAGGTTTTGTCAGGGCCTAATGACTCCATGATCCTGGTGGCAGCACAGCAGTGACAAATCTCTCAGACACTAATATAACCTTAGGTGGCAGCCCAGAACCCTGCCATTCATGTGGCTCTTGGTGGAAGCACAGTCCATGGATATCAACACAGACCCCAACTGCAATTGAACCATAGACCCAGACATGGCCCTTATCAGCAAATTTGGATTTTAAAAGCAGGACTTAACTCCTGGGAATCACTTGCTAGACATATGCCTTTAAATTGAATGAGTTCTTTAGATTCTAATGTGAAAGGGATCTAAGATAAGAAGGTAGAGGACTTTTCATAGTGTCTGATTTTGATAAGTTAATGTTAAAATACAGATAGAAGGTCTGTGTCAGATCCCTGCCATTTCAGTGAATGTTAGTCTCCAATGCTTCCCTGCTTTGCCTACTGAAAACTGACTGCTAAGTATTGACTTATATACTTGTATATTCATGAAGTCTTTGAAGTTGTTCAGGCATAGTTCCTGATGCCCAGGATACCCTGCAAGGCATCAATCTTGTCTTGAAGTCACTGACTAGTAGACAGGGAGGGGGTATCTGAAATGTGTCTTTGGGAACTGGCAAACACAACTTCAAGTAGAGCAAAGAGGATAAAATGAGATTGGAGGAAGAGTGATATCTTATACATGACATGAGGACATAATACTGGACTGAAATGGTTACAGAAGGAGGAGATCTGGAGAAGTAAAGGCAGGGGGAGTCAGAGAATGCACAGGAGAGGGCTGTGGTGATCGACCAACCATGCTGTCCTCAGGTAAGGGAAGTCCCTGGGAAGTTCAAAGCATAGGATAGCATCCCTGCTCCGAAGGAACCTTTATGGAAGGATGTAGCACAATTAATAAAAACCCAGAGACAGTTATTGGGGTTCAACCTGAAGGTAAGAAAAGCAAAACAGACAGTCACTGCTTTTACCTCTACTTCAGTCTGAAATGACAATCCTGTCTCCAGGAATCTCAGAATGAGACTGTGTGTGAGAGTTGTCTCCTCCCAACTCACATTCCTTTCTAGGGCTGTGGTTATAGGCATGTGCCACTACCGCCCAGTTTCTATGGCAAACTAGAGTGGTTACTGGGATTAAATGTGTGTGTCGCCACTGTCTGGTCTATAAAGCTGATCAATGGGGCTGTTTTACTCTCTCATCTTCAGCCAAGCTTTGTTTGTTAAATTGCAAATGAAATATCACTACAGAAGGGGCAAACAGAGAGACCTCTACTTGGTGCATTAGTCCCTGGCTTCTTCCTTTATTCTAGGTCCTGAATATACATTCTGTGCTGTGATGAACCCTTCAGTGTCTAAAAGGAGGAAAACAAAACAAACAACAACAAAAGAAGGGATGATAAAGATGGAGGTTTAAGGTTTAGGAAGGTTTTGGCTTAGAAAAAGAAAGTAAATGAAATCTATAAGCCTCGCACAGCAAATGTGCTAGGCTCCTCTGATAGAACACACAAAAAAATGTGTTATGTACACTCCATGATTTGGATCCAGCTTTGGCCATTGAAAGTCTGGGACTGAGACTTTGCTTTCCTGTTAAGCAGAAAAGCAATAAAGACTTTATGTTGCACATGGGTCACTGAATAACAACCCACATTTTTAAAGACAGTGCTGTTTGAATTGCTTAGACAAAATACAGGAAATGGAGTACTTTACAAGCAGCTGAAAAGAAGTTATAAACTCAGCAATAGTATCTCCAGCTGCTGAGGCACCATGAGCAATAGCCGGTAGGTAGAGGAAAGCAAGGGAACAGGGAAAGCCTGTAACTGCACAGGTTACCGTATCAGGAAACTGCGAAAGTGATTTAATTGGCCCTACTTGAGAGTCAAAAAACAAGTATGGCAACATCATCCCCACCCATCCCAGATGTGGAATCTTATAAACAAAGAGGCTCAATTGACTTGCCTATCCCCATTTAGGGAACAGGTGCCAGGATAAAAATTCAAAGACAGGAGCACTGGCTTCCAGAGGCTATGCCTTTGATTTCTTACCATATGGTAATAAAGCAGTGCAGGAACACATACAACCAGGACTTTACTCATGGAAATACTACTTTAAACTCTGCTAAAATAATTTTAGAAGTTTATCTCATCACTATTCACAGACCATGCTTTGCTGAAAGACAAGGCATTGATTCATCTTTTTAAATTTAAGAGCCAAACCAACTGCCACTGGGACATATCAGATCAGCCAAATTACCTGTGGAAAGTAAATATATGTGCATTAAAGTTGCTTCAGTGTTAAGATTATCTCTTTAAAAACAAAGTATTTCTATCTTCATATTAAAAACACACAAATTTACTAATTTATATATCTTTTATAAAGTTGAGTAATTTTTTTTATTCTAAGAAACAACAGAGAAGTATTTCAATATAGAATTTATATTAACTAAGGCATTTTTTTTCCTCAAAGTATCTCAGAGGCACATTTTACCCTTAATTCTGTTTTCTCTAAGATAGCTCTTACTTCCTGAGAAAGAATGACAGAGGAAGAGTGTGTGGTCATCTAAGTCTCTGAATTTGAAGTGTTCCAAT
>JAQHUG010000406.1:782538-858907 GCA_028555095.1 Dicrostonyx torquatus | reverse complement strand
GTTTGAATTATAGCTGTCTTGTTATATGTAATTTTACTTTGTTAAAGTTAAAAGCTTTCTTTTCATTTAAACAGAAAAGAGGAAATGGTGTGTGAGGTCCTTCTTTGTATGTGTTGCTTTTATTGGTTAATGAATAAAGAAGCTATCTTGGCCTGTGATAGGGCAGAGTAGAGCTAGGTGGGGAAAACTAAACTGAATTCTGGGAGGAAAAAAGGCAGAGTCAGGGAGATATCAGGTAGCCACTCCTGGGCATAGACACTGGAACCTTGCCAGTGTCTATCCTTTTCATTTAGAAATCAGAACACAGCTTTGCTACAATAACAAACATTATTGTAGGAAGACTGCTTGTATATTCCTAGCTGCCCAGACTCAAAATAACCACACAAATACTGTATTAATTAAATCACTGCATGACCTATTAGCTCTAGCTTCTTATAGGCTAGGTCTTACATCTTAATTTAATCCATTTCTAGACCAGATGCTGGGAATGTTACCAAGTAAGTCACAGCCATGTGGCCATACACAGATTAATAACAAAGTAGCTACTACTATATATACAAATAGCACATTTGGCTGTCTGAACCTCAAGTTTCAGTCCCATCAACAGTCTTTGTACTTTCCAAAAATCTTTAAATATCCTATGAAGAGAAGATTCAGTAATTAGGGGAGCTACTTCATGTTTAAGTTACAAGGGACAAAGGGAGATGCTCAATAGATATGGTGCTTGCTGTACAGTATGAAAAATCTAAGTTTGGAGCCCACCAATCCAACAAAGATGTGTTGTGGCAGTACACATACACAACCCCAGAGCTAGGGGAACTCTAAGACAGATGGATCCCATGAGCCTACTGGTCAAAGAAGGCAGCTGACCTAGTAAAGCCAAGGCTTAGGGGCAGACTCTTATCTCAAAAAATAAAATGAAAAATGACTGATGATAATACCTGATGTCATCATCTGGACTTCACATATAAGCAAATACATATGTGTACACGCATTCATTATATCTATACAAAAATAGGAAAAGATAAGGGACTTAGGCCTGAATATGATTTGAAATTTACAGAATTTTAAATCATCTACTCTGATGATTGGACAGTGTCACTAGAAACAAGGTAGAGAATAAAGTTAATCTCTAGTTGTTGCACATGTTTTATGAAAACAGAAATTCACAAAACTTTCTCAGATATTTATAAACAGTAGAAGCTATTTTATTTCACAAATTAAAATTTCCATTTGTAATGCACACATTGTCACATACATGAAAATGTACATCACTATATTCACAAATCTTGAGAGAGTCCCTAAGACCATGGGTCTGAAAAAAGCTAAGATTTTTTTTTGATGGAGAACAAATTTATAGAACCTTTAGAAGGGTAAGCATTTCATAATAGAATAAAATGGGTGTTGCAGACAGGATCATAGGCAGGGATAAAAGCAGCAACACAGGAGTCATTTGTATTTGCTGGCACCAAGAAAGGTCACTGTGACAGAAAGAGTCTACATGAGGGCTGAGACATGGCTCAGCAAGTAAGAATGCTTGCTGTGCAAGCAAGCAAACCTGGTTCCAGGTATAAAGCAGACTGGACACACACACGTGCACACACACACACACACACACACACTCAAAGGACAAGAGGTTTCATAAGAAGAGTACAGGAGAATACAGACAAGGAACTAAGGCAAGCTTCTAGACTAAGACAAGGCTCACTCTATGAAATCATCCTTACAGTAATGCCATTATGAAAGTGACACTGTGCTGTTCCCATGGTATAGAATAATCTGATCAAGAGAACACTTGGGTGATGATTTGATTAAATAAGAAATGTAAAAGCAACATTTTAAAGGTAAGTTCTACAGAATTGAACTCTATCTGAGCACTGATACAGATAGGCAATTCCAATTAGATAAAAAAAAACACGAAAAATAACTCTCTGTAAATCATCTGCTAGCCTTGACTTTGTTTCATTTTTCATTTGCATCAAAACAAGAATCATAACTGCCTGATTTATCTCCTACTCTCAACATTTAGCTCAAGGACATGCTTCCCGCCACATGTCTAATCAGAATTTCATGCATCAGACATTTGGAGATTTACCCTCTGGTGGCTTAAAAGATGTTTGAGGTCAAAAGAAAATTTAATATTCTCTCTCCTTCATATCTCTCTCTCTCTCTCTCTCTCTCTCTCTCTCTCTCTCTCTCTCTCTCTCTCTCTCTTTCTCTCTCCCTCTTGCTAGCTTTCTCTCTCTTTCACATTGAGATTACACTAAAATTGTTTTAGATTCAAAACTTTCTCCTGCACAAATAAGATAACTAATGTATTGAAAGAGATTTGAGTCACCCAGATGTTTATGCATTTGTGATTGAAAGGGCCTCCCTGGGGGAGCCACTCTCATTTGCAGTTAGAGACACACTGGAAAGGCAGTCTCAGAACCAGCCAACAGTGTCACATGAATTCAGGCTTTTTGGTTACAGCCCTGGAGTGTTACATGGCTACACTATGTCTCACATCAATTTCTCAGTTTTGCTAATTATAATGTTACAAAGACTGTATTACAAAAGCTGGCATCTTAATGAATGGCACTCTTAATAACTTTCCCTCCCCTTTTCATTGGTGGCAGAACAAAACATTTTTATAACAAAAGAAATTTCCTTTACCTGCAGTATAGGAAAGGCTAGGTAGAAGCAGGTTGCAAAATATGGATACCTGAACTAGGAATTTGAAAGGTACAGAAAGGGATGGAACAAACATTGAATATGTTGCTAGTATCTCAACAGCTAATGCCATCATGAGGAATGAAGACTTCCACAAATGAATTTTAGGAGAACAAAGACATTCAGACCACAGTATTTGATAAAAATCTGGAAATGCACATTTCTTTTCCCTTAGAAATGTTTGTAATCAAAGGCTAAAAAATTAAAAGGAAGAGTGGATATGGATGAGTAGATTGAAAAGGGGAGAAGAAGGAGGGGAAACTAGTTGGTATTTAAAATAAATGAAAAAAGTTATTTAAATAAAATTAAATTAAGGTCTATGGGATAGGTTTAGGTGGTGAAGATGGGTTCTTCATAAATATTAATGATCTTACAATGGAGGCTTGAGAAAAATCTCTTGTATCTATACTTCATGAGAAGGAACTCTGTATGAATGAGAAACTGCCACCCAAAACAGAGCCCTTCAAGTGCTTTGATCTTGGACTTCTCAGCCCCAAGAATTGTGAGAAATTATTTATAATGCTTATAAGCTACTAACTTAAAGCATTTTGTTATAGTTACACAGACCAAGGCAACATGTCAGGAATTATCAAATGTAGCTTTAAAAATGTTTCATGTGTTTTGTGCAAGGAATATGGATCTATTTGTATTCTTCTACATGCTGACATCCAGTTATTCCAGCACCATTTGTTGAAGATGCTCTCCTTTTTTCATTGTATAATGTTGTCTTCTTTGTCAAAAATCAATTGTTCATGAGATTTTGGGTATACATCAGGGTCTTTGCTTTGATTCTATTGATCCACATCTCTGTTTTTATGGAAGTCCAAGAGGATCAAAATCCTCAACAAAAATTGAGTTGCACTGAACCTGATAAAAGAGAAGGTGGGAAATATCCTTGAATGCATTAACATAGGATACAACTTCCTGAACATAACACCAGTAGCACAGACACAGAGATTGGCATTAATAAATTGGACCATAAGAAGCTTTTCGGCTTCTTTAAGGCAAAGAGTACTGTCAGTAAGACATAACAGCAGCCTACAGAATAGGAAGAGATCTTCATCAACCTTACATCTGACAAAGAGTTGATCTCCAAAATACATAAAGAACTCAAGAAAGTAGACATCAAAAAAAAATCTCAATTAAAAATAGGGTGCAGACCTAAACAAAGAATTCAGAACAGAAGAATCTCACATGGCTGAGATATGCATTTAAAGAATTGTTCAACATACTTGGCCATCAGAGAAATGCAAGATAAAATGACTCTGAAATACCATCTTATACCAGTTAGAATGGTTAAGATCAAATACACTAATGACAGCTTGTGTTGGAGAGGATGTGGAATAAGGAGAACACTTCTCTATTGCTGGTGGGAGTGCAAACTTTTACAACCACTTTGAAAATTAATATCGTGATTTCTCCAAATATTGGGACTCACTCAATCTACCTCAAGACCCAAGTATACTACTATTTGGCATAAACCCAAAGGAAGTTCAATCATACTACAAGGACATTTGCTCAACTATGTTCACAGCAGTGTTACTCATAATTGCCAGAACCTGGAAAGAACATAGATGCCTTACAAACAAAGAATGGATATAAAAATTGTGGTATATTTACACAATGGGGTATTACTCACCTACTAAAAACAATGACATTATGAAATTGCAGACACATGGATAGAACTAGGAAAAAAATTATACTAAATGAGGTAAACCATACCCAGAAATACAAACATGGAAAGAACTCACACATAAATAGATATTAGTTATGTAAAGAATAACCAAGGCAGAGACAGGCGGATCTTTGTGAGTTCGAGGCCAGCCTGGTCTACAAGAGCTAGTTCCAGGACAGGCTCCAAAAGCTACAAAGAAACCCTGTCTCGAAAAACCAAAAAAAAAAAAAAAAAAAAAAAAGAATAACCAAACTACAATCCATAGTCCCAAACAAGCTAGGTGACAAGGGGTACTAAAACACAGATGCATGGATTTCCCTGGGAAGGGGAAATAAAAGAGATCTCCTGGAAGACTGGGGGTGGGTAGGGATGGAAACAAGGCATCAAGTTGAGGGGTGGTTGGCAGGGAAGAGTAATGAAAGAGATGATTTGATTGAGGGGCCATTTCAAGGGTCAGGTAGAAACCTGATACAAGGGAAACTCCCAGAAATCTACAACGATGATGTCAGCTGAGACTCCTACCAACATTATCTAGGTAGTATGAATTGACTTTCTCCTGTAATCAGATTAGTAACTACCAAAATTGTCATCAGGCCTTCACCCAGTAACTGATAGAAACAGATACAGGGGTTCATAGCCAAGTACTGTGCCAAGTGCAGGGAATCCTATTGCAGAGAGGGAGAAAGGATTATACAAGCCAGGATGCCAGGGTCATCACAAGGGAACCCACAGAAGCAATTGTCCTGCTCGTGAGAGTTCACAGAATTTGGATCATGGTTAGGGAGCCAGCATGGGACCAGCTTAGGCCCTCTGAATATGTGTGACAGTTATGCAGGACTCCTGACAGTGGGAGTGGGGCCGGTCCCTAATGCTTTGGCTGACTTTTGGGAATCTGCCCCTAATGATGGGTTGCCTTGACAAGCCTTAATACAAGAGGAGCTTAGTTCTACCTCAACTTTATATGCCATGCTTTGTTGGCCTCCAAGGGAAGCCTGCCCCATTTTGAACAGAGGTAGGAGAGGAGCAAATTGGGGAGAGTGAAGGTAGGGGGAGGGAATGAGAGGATGAAGAGGGAAAACTGTTTTTAGGATGTTAAATAATTTTTTAAAAATGATAAAAATACTGTATGTGATCAGATGACACACAAAATTATATTGCTAGAAGTGTGGGTTTTGTTCAGTGGCAGAAATTTTCTCATCATGCCATCCCAAGCTGAAGAGATCAACCCAGGTCATTCTACCAGCTAAGGTCAAACATAGATTTTTGAAGCATTTACCTAAATTATTCTATTATTAATAAAAACTCAGGAGTCAGATACTTGGGTACAGACATGATAGATCAAGAAAGAAGTGGAAGTATGAATAGCTGACCTTTTGTGCTCTCTACCTTTCCAGATCAAAAAGGCCACAAATTTTTCCAAGTCCCTTCCCAACTTTGCCCATGTCTCTCTCTCTGGTTGATTTAAAATCTCTATGGCTAATTCCAGTCAGCATGACTTGAACTCTGCCCCTTCATTCAAGGATTAACTTTATTAACAGTGTCACAATGTAAATATCTTGTAACATTTCCCCCTCTTTATCTAAATAAAAAGAAAGATTTTAATGAGAGCATAGTAAAATATATATGTAGTAAGAATAACTATCAGAGAAGAATGCCATTTACATTTTCCAAATCATTTGTACTTGGCAAGTTTAGAGAAATTATTGTTACCTATCATATCTTAATGAGTTCAAAGTTTTATATGTAAGCCACTTTCTATCATAACTTGTATTACCATTCCAAAATATGTCTTTTTTAGCCTTAAAACGTTTTCTTAGATAAACAAGTTAAGCTTTTATGTTTGTCAATCTGATAACCTTCATATCTCTTTTAAAATTTCCTTTCTGAATTTGGTGACAGTAATAACAACAACAAAACCAGTATAACTATCTAGTCTTCAGCTTCACCAGAGATCCAAGAAGAATGAAATATTACCTGAGTAAACAGGAAGTGGAGAATAAACAACTTTCCAAGATATAGAAATGACAGAGACATCTGGTTGCCTGGACAATTACCTAAGGTTCCTCTTTTTCTCACAAGCCTATGTACATTTACCCAATACTGTGACACATTTAGAGGTCTTTTCCATCTGAATTTGTCTTTATTGCATATCTGAAATTATTTTTTTGTCCAGGAGTGCTTCTTAAAATGCTAAGCGCTTCTTAAAATCTTAAGCTCACCATTGCTATGGGAAATATGGCACTGCCTGACTGCTCACCCCAGTCCAGCATGAAAGAGCTGTTTGCTGCCTCTGAGAGGCAAAGTACATTGCCCCATTTTTAGACACACAACCTGTCTATGTTGCCATTAAGCAAGTTGTAGCACAGTGTTCACCAACCCATTTAAATGCTCAGTCTCCTAAAAGAATCAGTTTGTGCTGGCAGCACAACCCAGATATCCGGCATTTCAAAATGGCGGCTTTTGTTTCTATCTGTCTTTTTGATCCTATACACTCCACCCATCTTACACTTTTCACCTGAGATAAAGTTCTAATCCCTAGAATCTTTATACTTATCCCCTGATGTGATCAATCTGGATGCCAAGATTTTAGTGAAATTAGTGTTACATCCTTACCTGAATCTAATAAACCTTCATTTACAATTACTTTTCAAAAAATATTTTTAACTTTGGTCTTTAATCATTTACATTACAGTTACTTTTTAAAAAATGTTTTCAACTTTGGTCTTTAATCATTTATACATATTTTCTAAAATATTTGTTTTATAGTCTCTCCTGAAAACTTTGTTTCATCTACTGTAGCTATTCTGTCATCTGGAGCAATATAGTTTTTATCAATTGATATATATCTTTTAATTGCTCTGTGGATGAGTTTCTCCAGTGCTGACAGTGAATGGCTGAACTGAATTTGGTATTGGGGCCTTTGAAGAGTGAGCATTGTAGTACAAATGGATTTCTTATGGCAGGTGCTTTTGGTATCAGCCCAGGGATCAAAGGGAGACTAAGACAGGAAAAGACTATGATGGGAAAAGCCAAAGGCTCTTGTTAACATGGAGAAGTGGCAGTATTTCATATCACATGTAGAATCATATGAAGTATTTACCTAAAATGTTCTATTATTAATAAAACTCAGTAGTCAAATATTGGGGTACAAACCTGTTAATCAAGAAAGCAGTGAAAAAAACAAATAGCAAACCTTTGTGGAAAAACAAATAGCAAACCCTCTCTCTCTACCTTCCCAGATCCAAAATTCCATGAATCTCTAAAAGACCCTCCCTATCTCTTACTGTATCTCTCTATCTGGGTCTTCTAAAATCTTTATAACTAATTCAGATCAGTTCGGCATGGATTCCACCCCTTAATTCAAGATTTAATTTTATTAACAGTCTCTGAGTGTCACATTACAATGAAATATACCACAACTGATCTTCAAAAATATTGGTAAGATTCATATATGATTCTGGAATAGAAAACTGATACCCATCAAGTCAGACATAAGGAGAAAGTGAGTCTCATTATTCCCTAGGGTTCCATTGAGATCACTCTTGGCTTAAGATCTAAGAAATATATGATCATAATATTGCCCAACTTTCATCTTGCTGGTTCAGAAATAAGTGAATCTCTGTAGACCCATTCTAAGTTTTAATATCCTTACATCCTGGCTGATTTACTGCAAATGTAGTTAGATAAATAAATTTCACTTAGAAAGAGAGATAGAGAAAGAAAAAGCATTAAAGAATGCTACCCCTGGATGTTTGTACATGTGATAAAGGTAGGGAAAAAACACCTTCTCTAGGTCCCTGTGGGTAATATTCATTGATAATAATAGTACCATTAAATGTGTCCTTTGAATTAGAAAATAGAATTCAAGAAGGTAGTCCCTGTAGATTCTGCTACATTTTGATTTTTATAAAGTTCTGTAATGCCTTGCTAAATGTTCATTCCTCTTGGAAAAATCAATGACATGAAGCATATTTCATAATTGATATTAGAAATATATGGCTTCAGCCAGGTAGTGGTGGAGCATACCTTTAATCCAAGAACTCAGGAGGCAGGGGTAGGTGGATTCCTGTGAGTTTGAGTCCAGTCTGGTACACAGAGTGATTTCTAAGATAGCCAGAGCAACACAGAGAAATCCTGTCTTAGAAAGAAGAAAAGACTGGGATGGGGGAAATTTATAAAGAATTTATAAGCATTATGTAGTTGTTTCCTTGGCTATTCTAACTCACATAAATAATTGGTACTAATTAATATTTTTGGAAGAGTGAAGTTGCCTGTAACTCTTAGCTAAATAATTGGTACTATCAAAAGAAAGCACATTTGAACCTCAGTGTTCTTGCTTTCGCAATTTCTTTTCACATTACCCATTGTCATCTGGGTAAACCCGTGAGGCATAATTGTGCCTTCCTAAGGAGCCCCATCTTTGCCTAAGGCATTCACCCTTTGATCTCCTTTTGCACACAGAGACAGAGGAATGACTCTGAAAGCATTTGTGTATATTTATACCTAAGATCCATTGCTTAAAAGCAAGAGAAAAAGTAAATGGCAACATACACATGTTCCAGAGTCTCTGAATTTCTCAGCTCTTCATGGGAGTATGTTTTCACCTTATTTAGAATTTGATGTGAGTCCATTTATAAAAATAGTAGCTATTTAAATGGGAAGAGCTTTTCTCTCTATCATCTTGAAGCAAAATGTTTTTCTAAAAACATTCACTTTTTCTCCCAGCACAGAAAACAGATTCCAAGTGAATTTAAAGTTCACAAAATCCCTAAAAGTTATATCTGAATTGTAGCAGTAAATTCACAAGAGTACCAAACGAAAATAAATGAATTAGGAACTGCCCTGTGAATTCCCCTTACATCTGTCTATCTGTTTTACACGAATAAACTATACATGCAAACTTATGATATATTCATTGCTGTATCTGTTTCCTATTAAGAATTTTATAGAGTGATATTTGAGGTAGGTGGGATATATAGACAATATGAACTGTTGATTAAATTTTACTTTTCTGGTTTAAGATGTGAAAGGAGAAAAAAACAGACCTCTTTGTAATCTGCTTATTTTTTTTTAGCTTAAAGTTTTATTGACACATAGTCTTAGTGAATTTTTATTACAATCATTTGTTCTTAAGTCAGCATATGAGGTAATGGGAATTTTAATAGCTTTTTCATGTGTGGTTTTCATTGATCCTCATCTTCCAGTCTTCTCTCCATCTTCTTCCTTCCGTCACTTCCTTCACCCTTTCTCCCACCTACTTTTATATCAGATGTAGTTTATCACTGTCTTAAAATTTCTCAGTACTTCCTAAAGAGTTCCTTTTACCCTACCATGTTCCCTTTTCTTGTTTAAAACACCCCCTTTCCCACCTGTCATTCAGAGTTATGTACATACTAGTCCTATGTAAGATGTTCTTTATTAGAATCTTAGTCTACCCACTTGATAATTTAGACTTGTATTTAGATGTTACCTTGATGTTTAAAGATCCAGTGGTATATAAAGGAACATCCTTCTGTTACCATGTTACTGTGAATAGAAATTTCCATCAATAACAATTTCATTGTGGGAAGGAGTGGGGTTGTAACAGGCAAAGTTTTAGAACCAGCATATTATCCTTCAGCCCTGTCAGCTGTGCCTTAAACTTAAGGAACAGCACTGAGTTTGCTATGTACGTGATGAATGTCAAATATTTTAGTGTTTATAGACTTTCTCACCAAGCTTCCATAGCTTCCTAGCCCCTCTAATGAGAAATTCTAATCTCAACTGCTTTCTAAAATTAGAGAAATATAGAGTGTGCTCTAATGCCAAAATAACTATCCTCACAATGAGACAATGTCCCCTAGTCTGCTCCTTTGAAACACTACCCTTTAAATAGAACATCCTTTCCAATATTTAGAAATTGCTATAATATTTCACTAATCTTAATTTTCCAGGCTATGTTGCTTCTGTTTGTTTAAGTATTATGGTATGCTTTATTATTGACAGTGACAGTTATTTATATGAATCTATAGTACTTTGGTGATGTGGGATGTCTTTCTGTACATGTATTGTTTTTATTGGTTGGTGAATAAAGCTCTTTTAGCCAATTAGTTAGGAAAGTAAGATCATGCAGGAAATCCAAACAGAGATACATAGATACATAGTCAAAATGATGCCATGTAGCAGCCAAAGGAGAAAGATATCAGAATATTACTGGTAAATCACAGACTCGTGGTGATACATAGATTAGTAGAAATGGGTTAATTTAAGATTTAAGAACTAGCAAGAAATATGACCTAGCCATTGGCCAAATAGTGTCATAATTAGTATAGTTTCTGTGTGATTATTCGGATCTGGGCAACTGGGAAATGAAAACATAGATTCCATCCATACTGTTGTATTTCTAATGCATTTCTGTGTATGTCAATGTTTCTTCTCTTTGGTTGTTGTCATTGTTTGTTTTGCACTGAACCTTGGGCAAGCACTTTCCCACTGAGAGGAACTATATTTTTGACCATCTTTTTCAGGTTTTATTATTTTGTAATATTTATTTTTATTTTTAATTACAATTATGTGCATGTAATTATGAGTACAAGTGCCCATGGAGGCCAAAGGGCATAGGATCACCCAGAGCTGAAATTATAATCTGCTGTGATCTAGCCAATGTAGGTGGTGGGAATCAAAGCTCAATTCCTCTGTAAATGCAGGGCATATTCTTAATCACTGAGCCATTTTTCTACACCTTCAATTTTATTATTGAGGCAGTCTCACTAAGTTGTCAATGCTAACCTAGTAGCATTGTGACCCATGCCACCAGTCTTAGTTAGGGTTTCTATTGCTGTAAAGAAACACCATGGCCACAGAAACTCTTATAAAGGAAAATATTTAATTGGGGTGGCTTACAATTTCATAAGTTTAGTCTATTATTATCATGGTGAGAAACATAGCAGCATGCAGGCATACATGATGCTAGAGAAGCAGCTGACAGATCTACGTCTTGATCTGCAGGCAACAGGAAGCAACTGCATGTCATACTGGGTGTAGCTTGAGCCTAGGAGACCTCACCTCCCCACTCACACCATGACACATTTCCTCTAACAAGGCCTCACCTACTCCAACAAGGCCTCACCTACTTATACTGTTACTCCCTATGGGGGCCATTTCTTCCAAACTTCTACACCACCCTTCATCAGGATTCCTTGAAATGAGAATTATAGGTGTGGAAAAATCTTTTTCCTTAAGTGTGTGAATGTGTGTGCACATGCATGTGCACAAACACACATACTTATGTATACATGTGGTCATGTGTATACCAGTGCCTTCATATGGATGCCAGAGAATAACTTTGGGTGTCAGTTCTGTCTGTCCTCCATCAGAGAAACAGTGTTTCTGATCATAAGAATATAAGAATTCTCCTGCCTCTGGCTCCCATGTACAGCAGAATCACTGGAATTTTAGGTGTCCACTACTAGTCTTGCTTTCCATGATTTAAGTAAATTCAAACTCAGGCCCTCATGGCTGCAATTTCTATTTACTCACACAATAACAGCTGTGAGTTCTTAATTTTCTAAATCAAGAAACTGAAGCTCAGGTAAGATAAGTCATACACGTAATAATAATTTTCACCAGGACTTATTAGATAGCAGGTACATAGCAAACTCTCGGACATAGAAAAAAATTCAATAAAAATTATGTTTCTCTCATTAACAACATGATGACAAAGGTATGAGTTTTTTAAAATCATGTTACTTATTATTCAAGTAATACAGAAGTCCTAGGGTTAGGAGTTTGGCATAAGTCTGTCTCCCAATGTGTGTCATCCCTTGACTGTGGCTTACCCGCATGAGTCTAACCATCATCTGTCTCAGGCAGGAGAATCGTGGCATCTGCCACACTGCCCTTCTTCCCAGCATTCAGTTTTTTCTTCCCACTTATGTAAGTCCTGCCCTGTAAAAAGGCCAAGGCAGTTTCTTTATTCAACCAATGAAAGCAACACAAACACAGAAGGACCCTCCTATACCAAATCAAATACTATCTTATCATATTCTTTTTCTCATTCTTAGCTGCTTTTGGATTCTTATTCTATCATCCTTACACACTAGCACTTACTCTCAGCTTCTTCTTCAAGGTTTCTTCATTTCATCTATGTTAAGCAAAAGTATCAACAAGAGTTTAGCGTGAAAGAAAAGGGTAATCATATATTATTACTTGCACAGTGGGTGAGATGCTCACCACAGAATATTTAAGCCCTTGGTGTGCAATGAAAACCCTGAGTTAGAGGACATGAAACTGATATTTAGGCATTAAAAAATTTATGATCCAATATATTTTAGAAGACATTCTGCTTCAAAATCTCTTTCTTCTAGGGTTATGAGGAGAAAGTAAAAGCATACATTGCTAAGAACTGATGAGTATCACTTCCTATGCCGTGTTTGAAGAAACAAAGCAACTGCCAGCCCAACACCATATAAGGACACATAAGAATTCTAGCTGCCAGACCTCAACCAAATCTAAGCTATGACTCCAAACCCTTGACAGTCTTTTTTTTTTCCTATATCCATATCATTTACCCTTCAAGATGCAGCTATTATCTATAAGTGGTTACACAGCAGTAAACCAAAGTAGTTTTTTAGAAATCAGTCTTCACTTTATCACTTTAGGGTCTTCCTTGCATTACCTATCTCTTCGCTACATAAATTGTCTCTGGTTCTATAAATGGAACTCTTAATGGGCTCCTTACAAAAGAATTGCATTATAAAATAAAGATTTATTTTTGTCTTTGAACTTAAATCTTTTACAGAATTTCCTTTCTTAATATTTATTCATTTCCAAGAAACTTATCTATTTTATATCAGCTCTATTGTGGTTATAATGTATGCTGTAAGGCATTCTTGCATTGCCTTAAATTTATAATTTATAGAGAAAACAAACTTATTAAAATATTTTATCCACATCTATAGAAACTTTCATCTTTAAGAAAAGAGAAATGCCTGTCTTGAAATTCACTGAATCTTCTCTTATATGTGGAGAGTTCTACTCCAATGCTAGATCTTAGAGACAAACTACTGACTCTGCCCTTTTGTACACATAACTGAAGTGGCAGTCATCAAAGTAGAAGTCAAACTCTCTTCCTTTAACTGAAGCAAGAACCATACAGGTATCTTGATGAACTTTCTCATATTTAGAGAAACTTTATATTCTCTTATCCAAACAGGTGAGGTGGAAGTATATTGTTTTATCAGTGCCTCTTCAAAAGGAAGACAGAATTCAGATAGTGCAAAGATATTGTAGACATCATATGATTGAAGAATTAGCCCAGATTTCCAGGGAGAGATATGACACTTGCACTGAACAAATGAATTGGGAAAAGATTGGTGGCACAACTGTTCATCTGGCTGTTCAGCAAGGTGGATATCATTAGACAAGATGCATAAAAAACACAAAAAGATCCTGTTTCTGAAAGATTTCTGTTTCAGAAAGCCAAATCTTTCAAGTATGAAAAGAAAAGGGGAAATAAATCAAGTTACTTGAAATGCATGTTTATACAAAAAATTATGGGGAATAATTTATTTTTCAAAGTTGACTCTATGTCCAAACCATGGTACCTTGATAAGCAACACCAGCAAATTTACTTTTAAATTGTACACTGGAAAATAATATTCTACTGGTACTTTTTGATTTCTTCATTCTCTGAATGATTAGTATTAATTCATTCTTGTTATTGTTAGGAGTTTCTAAATGTGCTTATGTGCTAGTCACCTTTCCATGACTAAGAATTATTGAGATAATGAACATGTAAAGAAAAATAGTTATTTCACATCACAGATTTAAGAGTTTCTATTCAGATTTCTTGGTACCATTACTTATGTGCCTGAAGTGAAGTCATATAACATGGAGTGAACACATGGTAGATTAAAGTTTTTGCCGCTTGACAAGAAAGCAAAAGAAAGAAGAGGATTCAATTATCTGCTTAAGTTGCACGCCCACAAGAATAAAGATTTCCTTCTAAGCCCTACATCTTAAAGCCTTTGCATCTTATTTCTTATTTTAGTAGTCATTAAATAAAACTACAATTGGTCATAATTTACCCATTTGTATTTAAATGGTTTTAATTCCTTAGTAATTTTAAGTCCTTCATGGTAAAAAAAAATAACCTTGCTATTTCACATAGTTAAGTTTATTTTTATTGTGTTACTCTACTGAGTAGCAAAATATCTTGAGATGAGATTAAAAATTTTAAGACTGAAAGATTAGGAAATTATTAATATTGCTTCTTCTGAAAATGTCAGTTTATATTATCTGAAAACCAATACTTTGTGAAAAATAATACAAATTGCATTTATATCTATGCAATCCATGAGTGATTATTTTACCATAATTGCATAAAAATATAGTGATAAAAATTTAATAGGATCAATTTTAAATTAAAATTAAATTCCAATTAAAATCAGTTTCTTACTTGAATTGCCTTTGTTTGACCTATGAAAATAAAATTATCAATGTGAATGTTCTTTAAGAAAAGGGCTCATACTAGAATATATGTATATATATGTATGTATTAACAAATATAGATATTCAATGGCTCTGTCATATCCAAAAAAATATGTTTCAATGAACCCACACACTATTTCTGAATCTTATAACCTTTTCACCCTTTTGTGGGGAAAAGGCAAAATATAGTTGTCCCATTCATAGTTAAGCAGTCTATCATCATCTCTTGGACAGGGCAGTTACTCAGGAAGTCCCATCCTTAACTGAAAAGCTATTGGCAACTTCTGGTTGCTAAGTGAAAGAGAGAGAAAATATTTTCTTTAGGGATATGGCTCATAAAAGAATATTTATGCTCCACCACATGGTTCTTCTTTATCACTCACGTAGAGGCAGCACTAAGTGAACTCAATTATACTCAAATGGGGAGAGAGAGGGGAAGAGAAGGAGAGACAAAGAAAGCGAGAAATGCAAATTGTAAATTGGTAGGGAAAGAATTAGAGGTGAAGTAGTATGATGGTAATTTGAGCAAAATGATCTATATGTATCCATAAAGTTCTCAGTCAAATAAATATTATTTTCAGAATTACTTTAGGTTAAAAGTAAAATAGAAATCACAGAACTCTTCCGTGAACTCCATGCCCATGTATGTGCATACTGACCTTTGTTTCCAGGATGCCTTACCAGCGTGGCACCTTTGCTATGTTGGTAAACTTGTGGTGACACATCATTATTACCCGGAATCCATAATTCACATTAGATGCTTTCATGCCTACCTAAACAGATGTGCACCAATGCATCCCTGCTATAGTATCATCTAGAGGTCTCCACCATTCTAAAACTCTGTATGCTCTGCCTACTCAACCCCCATTAATTCTAAGTGGTCAGTGCTCTTTTTGTTCTCTCTATAGATATATCTTTTTCCACAGTGTCACACAGTAATTCATCTTTATGATTGGTTTCTTCTTTTACTTAATGTGCATCCTTCATGGCTTGATAGCCCATTATCTTTTAATAATGAATAAATGCCATTCTAATAAATATCTCCATATTTACAATATATATAATATATATATATATATAAAATGTTTGGTTATAAGTTTTTAACTTCCTTTGGTAAATACCAAGAAGCATAACTAAGCATGGTAAGAAGATGTTAAATTTGTAAGAAACAACCACACTCTCTTTTAAAGGGGCAACCATTATGCATTCCTACCAGCAGGGACTACAAGATCCTGTTGCATCAAATGCAAGTAAATTTTGATAGATTTTATAGTCTGGAGACTCAGCTGTTTAATATGTGTTTAGAAATATCTTGCTACTGGCCGGTTAGATCAGTTGGTTAGAGCGTGGTGCTGATAGAAATATCTTGCTTCAATTTAATTTTCCCAAGGAAATATAATGTGATGTTTTCAAAAGTATTTCCCATATGTGGATCATCTCTGGTAACCAATTTGTTATGAACACTTAAGATCATTAGACCATTTTAAAATCATGTTGTTTCCTTTTTTCTGAGTTTCAGAAGTTCTTTGTGAATTTTAAATGACAATCCTTTATCATAATTGTGAAAGATAGAAATGCTAACACTATAATCACATGTACTATCTACTTCACTCTTCATTCTAATTTGAAACTTACCAGATCCATTAGGACAGATGTTCTACCAATACAGAAAGCATACCTTCCATGTCAAAAGGAGTAAGAGATAATTTATTTTGAAGCCATTAGTAAACAAGGCCTTGGAAGACAGATTTAAGTTATCCAAATTCCATATTCCAATTTGATAACAGTTTCATGGAGCTTTTATGGTAACTGGATAAAGATAATCATAAACCAAAATACTTTTCCAGCACATTGGTGGAAGTATCGTATAGGTGGGTTACAGTATTATTTGGAAACTTTTGCTGAAGTCTTCAGAAGCTATCTGATAGTAGTCTTAGCTTTTGGGTTGTTGGAGGGTAGGTGTCTGTTTATGATTTCCAAAAAGATTTATTTACTAGACAGAAGGATGATAAGCAATAGCCATTCTTAGGCAATAAATGACTAGGTTTTTTTGATGGTAGTGTTTGTATGTTTCCCTTCTTTGGGGTGTGCTAATGTGAGGGTAACTGCTGCCTGTGTTTTTGTAGGTGCAGTTATTTTCCTTGGGTTGGCATTTACCTTCTAGTATTTCTATAGGGCTGAATTTGTGGATAAGCATTGTTTATATCTTTGTCAAGGAATATCTTGTTTTCTCCATCGATGGTTATTGAAAGCTTTGCTGGGTATAGTGGTCTTGCCTTGCATCCATGCTCTCTTAGTGTCTGCAGCATATCTGTCCAGAACCTTCTGACTTTCATGGTTTCCTGTGAGAAGTTGAATGTATTTACCTTTATATGTTACTTGGCTTTTTCCTTTGCAGCTAGCTCTTAATAGCCTTTCCTTATTCTGTATGTTTTGTATTTTGATTATTATTTGGCGAGGGGACTTATTTTTTTGGTCTAGTCTGTTTGGTGTTCTGTAAGATTCTTATAACTTCATAGGGATATTCTTATTTAGGTTGGGAAAGTTTTCTTTTATGATTTTTGTTGAATATATTTTCTGTGCCTTTGAGATGGAGTTCTTTTCCTTCTTCAACACTATTTTTCTTAGCTTTGATCTTTTCATGCTATTCCAGATTTCATGGTTTGTTTGCGTTAGGAATTTTTTGGATTTTACATTTTCTTTGAAGAATGAATCTATATTTCCTCTATAGTATCTTCAACACCTGAGATTCTTTCTTCCATCCCTTCTATTCTGTTTATGTTTGCATCTGTAGTTCCCATTTGTTTATCCAGATTTTCAATTTCCAGAATTCCCTTGATTTATGTTTTATTTATTGCCTCTTCAGTTTTCAAGTCTTGAACTATTTAAACTGTTTGCTTCACCTGTTTGATTGGTTTTTTCTTGGTTTTCATGGGTTTCTTTAAAAGATTTATTGAGTCAGAGGGGTCACAGACACCAGGAGAACATGGCCCACAGAATCAACTAAGCAATCTCTTGGGATACTGTTGAGGTGTGGGAAATGAAGACAGAAACCAAAAGAGAATATTGGGAGGGAGTAGCAGGGATTATTCAGATACTAAAAAATTACCCGCATTTATTTTTCCTCAACTTTTATACCAAAGGTAAACTGGGGGAGAAGGTAACAAAATCTTCATTAACACAACAGCACAAGACTTCCCAGTATCAGCATTCTGTTGCCTAGGAAGCTGGATGACTCAAGTCACATTTTACTCATGTACACTTGGTCAGGTAGGAAGAAAACACCCACTCCCCGGTTGATCTCATAGTTAGAATAGAAGGAGAGGAAGTACATTGGCATATCCTGACCACCTGTCAGGATGGTGCTGAGTTTTCTTAACATCAAAAGAGCCAGGCAACCACCTCCTGTGTTAGAAGGTGCAAATTATACATGATAGTCTCTCAAACTCTCTGACCACCAGTCAATGATGAGAAATGGACCTGCATTTCTCGGCCTCCACAGGGCCCCTTTCCTATGACCTGATTGCCTTGCCCAGCCTTGATATGAGAGCACATCTTTTGTAATTTGTTATGCCAAGTTTGGTCCACAACCCTGGAAGGCATATTCATTTTTGAAGGGAAACATAGGAGGAGTGGATCTGGGGGAAAGAGGAGGGACTGAGAGGAGCGAAAGGAAGAGAGCTGTAGTTGGGGTGTAATATATGAAAATAGAATCTTTAAAAAAAAATTTAAAAACATGGAAGCCAAACAGGAAGCAGGGAACACACTGCCTCAATCTGTACACTTAATTTTCCAGACTCCTGGGGGATGAAATGCTTCTGAAAAATTTAACAGGCATGGTCTTGACTTTCATATTCAAACAAGTTTGTTTCTGTCAAAAGCTGTTCCCTGTGAAGACACATTATTACCCAACATGGTCTCAAATCATCGATTTTTCTTTTTAGGCACTGGTAATGGATTTAAAGGAAAAATTTAGAGTCCCAACTAAGTTTTAGGCTGAGGGGTTTATATTTAGGAAGAAACATGAGATTTCTCTGTCAGCTTGGAAATCCTTTTTCCTAGAGGAGTGTTTATTAGGCTATTTAGCGCTGCTAAGTTTAGCTTAGAGAAATGCAAAGCTTCTGAAACTTCTAGGTTGGTCCCTTTATTTGACTAAATTCCAATTCTGCCCCTGTAGAGAAGGATAGATGATAAATCCAGTTCTCTTTCCTCTACAGTTACAGCTCTTCCCCAAAGGCAAATCTACAGTTAAATTGGCTAGGAACTGAGGTACACAAAAATAGTTGCATTTTCCCTCTTTATTTTACAGCTATACACTGAAACACCCTGTCCCAAATTAAACAATTTTTCCTTTCAAGTAAAGCCAGCAGAAAGGTGTATATAATGTTGAAACAGTTTTTCATTGATTGATGGGAACCATCCTTTCAGCCTTAGGATCCATCCCTACAGGATATAGGTCTGGAGAGTTTAATCAGCTATTAAGAACACTTGCTGCTCTTGCAGAGGACTCAGATTCAATTCCCACCACACAGATCACAACCATCTCAAACTCCAGTTCCAGGGGATCTTGTGCCCTCTTATGCCTCTACTTGCATAATGCACATACAAGGTCCACAAATATGCCTACAAAACACTCAAGCAGATTAAAATTTTTTATTTTGTTTTCTTCTTAATTACTTACAGGGGTGTGATATGACACTAGTTAACATTTAGAGAATCTATACTAATACTTGAGGAGAATGTTACGTCCAGAAACAAGGCAAGCTTAATCCAGTCAAATGCAGTGTGTGTCGTATCTGCTCACTAATTCTAGCCCACTGATACCAGCACCACCCTTCACCATTCCTATTGCTCTAAATTCATATTTTTAGTATTCAGCCCAGCCCATGATGCACAATTTACTTTGTGTGCTTCTCTTTCTTAAAATTCAGGCTCTCAGAGGAAAACATCTAGTAGCTACTTCATATCAAGGGTGCTATAGTAGCTGGGATTTGGTGGAAGTGACAGGGACATAAAGACATTATCCTGAATCTCACTTTTCTTGAAATTCTCTGAATCAATAGTAAGTTTGGATGACAGGCACCTAGTGCAGGTCTGTACATTATGTCTCTGTTTTGCTCTGCTATGTTTTAAATGGATTAGCGAGAAATCACGTCTTTAATACAAAAAAGACCTTTTGTTGTGAATGTATTATTCCTATTTTTGAAAATCAAGAAGCAGCTGAAAATGTTTAAACTTTAAGTCAGGACATCCCAAAGCATGTGGAAACACCTGGGATTCAGAGTTGTGATGTGTGCCTACATCACACTCACTCCCAGCCCAGAATTGCTTGGCAAATATCCTTAGGATGTGAACAGAGATGCGTGCTGAATTTTAGGAAGCATTATCATGACACACTACTGTATGGCATTGCATATTTTTATCAAATCCTCCACTTTAATTCTTGTCACACAGAGAAGTCATCTTAGATCTAAGACAATTTTGACTTTAGGTTCCTGAGCTCAAATCCCTTGCTATTCTTTAGCTGTCATGTCTTCCTGGACACTGTGTCTTTGTGATACTGATTTATCTATGTGTTGCCCTGTCATGACTATGAAGTCCAATATTCTGATTCTATGGCCCTATCAGATACGTTCTGAAGGAGTGTCTAGAGGTCAATATGAGCATTCAAACCCAGTGTGATGGTTGTCAAAGTTTGTTTCCCCAGGCAAGCTGAGTCAGCATTGCCTAAGAATTCATTCACCTACTCCATTCATAGATACATCCTTCAGCTTCCATTTCACGGGTGTCTGATGCCTACTGAAGCTTAAGAACTGTCATTATGAACATCCATTTCCTTGTCTTTCATGTAATAATAATAATGACTTCTACCTCATATTGATTCTATAATGCTCTTTTCCATCCTCATTTCAAAACTGAGATTTTATACAAAAGTACACTTTGACCAAGGTAAGTGTTCAGCAGATATTAAGAATACAAATGAATCTGTGCTCGATTTTAAAGGCTGCTGACTTCTAATTGTTTGATGCCAGTGACTCAATGGGTTTCCTGTAATATAAGCAATCATGATAAATGTTTCATCTGTAGGTTCTAGAAAGGATTGAAGTGTAAAATTGTTATGATTAACAAGGCGAAAGACAGCTTCTTTTTATGTTCTGTTCTTACAGATAGAGCCAGGCTATCTAAATTTTTAGTCGCTTAGGTAATCTTAATATGACATTAATAAGCTTACTGGATCTTTAAATTTTATAATCTAGGCTTTTGAGAACTGAGTAGAATAATCTTTACCTCTTAATCTTCCATACTAAGTTTTACTTTTTTAATCTCTGAATGGGAATCTTATATTTGGTCTTCAAAAATCAGTCTTTTGTATGTGTGTGTGTGCGTGTGACTCAAAAGCATATCAAGTGATATTTCTCCAACAGACTAAGAGTTTAGTCTGAAATATGTATTATCTGACTGGAGAGTGAACTTTAAGTCAAAGTGCAGATAACTAAAGGCATCCTCACAGCCATCTCAGGATTGGATTCTGTTGCTATTTATTGAGGATATGGGGAAACTGGGGAGCAATTTATACCTGAACAGTTTCCTCCTTGCAGATAATTTATTGTCTTGTAGGACCACTTGAATAATTGCATTATCTGTTTGTACATTGAAGTAAAACCATCAATAATTAAGTGCAAATCTTAATTGCAGCAATTATTATGTTCTAATTCTCATTCTCAACTGTATTTTATTTTCCTCTCATAAAACAACCAACTACACAAACATCTTACACAACTGAATTTTATTTATAATAAAAAATAATTGAATAAATATTATTTTTAACAAAAATAATCATAGCACATGCTAGTGTCAAATGTATGAAATAGTCTTAGACTCTACTGATATGTGGTTCTTTTATGACACTATTTAATTAATATTTCTGGAGCATGGAATAGCTATCCCACTAAGAAGAAAATCAATTAATTTCAAGCAAAGTAAATTTCAGTAATTAAATTTGAGGTCTTACATACAAACGATTTCCTTTTATATTGATGCCTTTAACCAAAGAAATTTATGTTGTAAAATACATTTATATTAACATGCAAAGAAAGAATTAACTTAGTCTAATTTTGGCATAATTTAGTCTAACTTAGCTTTAGACATGCCTGCAAGTTCATAAAGAGTAATTACCTTTGAGAAATAATGATGGTCTTTTCATCATATTCTCAGGGATCAGACCCCAGCCTGGATTGAGGCATAGCTTCAAAGCTGACCCTCTGCTTTCAAATAACAGTCTCTACGTCTAACTACAGGTGTTTTTTCATGTTGGCCACAACCATAACACATACTACCCTTTAAATTCATTTATTATTTAAACAAGAATATTTATCCTTAAGATTAGCATTTTTTCTATTCTTGATATGTTCATTTTAAAGTAACAGAAGACAGTTTTTATTTAAAATGGTGAGTTCTGTGGAAGCAGTCATGTACTCATAATTATCCCAACACATGGTGATATAGTGTAAACAGAGACTGCATTTTCATTTCCTGGCCAATCAGACCTGAATAATCACAAAAACTATATTAGTTACAACACTGTTTGGCCAATTGCTCAGGCATATTCTTAGCTAACTCTTGCATCTTAAATTAACCCATGTCTATTAAACTGTGTATTGTCACAGGCTGTGACTTACTGGTAAGGTTCTGGAATTCTTTTCCTTTGGCAGCTACGTGGAGTCTGTCTGACTGGTCCTTCTTTCTCCTTGCTTCAGTTTAGTTTTCCCACCTTGCTATATTCTGCCTTGTCATAGGCCAAAGTAAATTCTTTATTAACCAATGGTTAATAATATTTTGGATTTTTCAGTTTCTCCATTTGTAAAATGCTGTAGCATGGGGGCCTGCTTGTTGGGGTTTCTGTCCTGCCTGGTTCCCACAGCTGGTAAGCCCCCAAAGAAATTACACGGAAGTCTATATTAATGAAAAACTGATTGGCCCATTAGCTCAGGCTTTGTATTAGCTCTTATAACTTACATTAGCCCATTATTCTAGTATATGTTAGCCACATGGCTCAGTACCTTTTTCAAAGGAGCAGGTCATATCTTGCTTCTTCGGAGATCTGGGCAGTACTGGGAGGAATGGGCTTCCTTCTTCCTAGAATTCTCCTGTTCCCATCGCCCCGTCTCTACTTCCTTTCTGGTTGACCCAACCTATACTTCCTGCCTGGCCAATCAGCATTTATTTAAAACATGACTGACAGAATACAGACAATTATCCCACACCAAAATGCAAATTTCTGGCCATGTCATATTATCATTATAATAATAAAGGTGACTTAAAATATAGCAAGATAAAGTTTTCTAGGGCTTCCTAGCCTAAGACATACTGAAATAGAAGAGACAGCTGGGCAAGGAACCCTCTGGGTAGGATACTTTTTGATGCTGCTACAAGGAATCAATTTCTTCTCTGCTTGTGTGTTTTACCTCACAAATGGCCAGCATTAGGCAGGAAGAGGTGCACACAGAGGCCAATTGCACTTAGTCACCTGTTATCTGAACTGAAACACTGATCCTACAGCTCCTGTACCAGCTGAAAGACCCAGCAGCTGAGGTGTTCCCTGTGTATAAAGAATTTATGTTCATGGAAGTAGAAAATCACCCAGGAGTCATATAACCCATTTCAAAGCCAATCAGAGAATGCCATTTGTCCTTCAATGTTGTCATTTTTAAGGGCATGATGAATTTAGCTTTTTCAGTTGATCTGATGTATATAATTAGAGGGATGCCTGGGTCTCCTTTACAAACTTGTAATATATCAAGGGAAAAATCAAAGCTGCTACCCATATGGACATTCCATATCAGTAGAAAACAAGTAAAATTTTATATATAACAACCATTACATCTTATCATAAAGAAAAAAGAGAAGTGAGCGGGGAATTGATGTGTGTTGAAAGAGTTCTAGGCCAACAATATTAAAAGAAGGCAGGGAATCAGAGTGGGTGAGGGTGCCAGATGTGTGTGAATCCTGGAAAACCTAGAATGGATGCTATGAGTAGAGTGGGGGCCAGCCAATGACAAGAGCTGAGCCCAGAAGGAATCAGATCAGAGAGTTCAGTGGCCACTCTCAGGATTTTGGGTGTTTCTATGAAAGCAGTGAAAGCTACCACAATTTACTCTGGGTCTGTTCAAGCAACTCAGAAGGAGATAAGTGTATACTTATTATTATGTCCAAATAGGCATTTCCAACCTTTTGATGTTATAACACAACTTTGTCATTTACATGGTTCACATGATAGAATAGCATAACAGAGTTACAAAATGTAAAATACAGTAAAACCCCATGTTTAAGTAAATTTGTGATATGGTGTTAGGCTGCAACCGCAGCTTTCCTAGCTCTATCATAACTCATGCACTGCAGGTTAGAGATCCCTATGAGAAAAACCTGTTTATTGTTGTTTTTGTACATACATGACAAAAAACATTTAATATATATTTGGTGTATTAGTCATGGTCCCTAGAATAACAGAACTTAAGAATGATAATATATAAAGGGATTTACTGTGATGATTTACAGGCCTTAGTCCACATAATCCAACAGTGGCTATGAACACAAAGTCCAAGAATCCAGTAGTTGCTCAGTCCACAAGGCTGGATGTCTCCACTGGTCTTCAGCATGTATTAGAGCCTGGAAGCAGTAGGCTCCAGTGCCAGTGAAGGAATGGATGTGCTAGCAAGGTGAGGGCAAGTAGACAAAGAGCGAAAGCTACCTTCTTCTGGGTAGTTACATAGGCTTCCACAAGAAGGTGTGGCCCAGATTAAAGGGGTGTCTTCCCACCTCAAGATTTGGATCAAAGGTGTTTGTCTTCATGCCTCAAACGTCTGAACAAGAAGTTAATTCACCCACTTCAAACCAAGAAAGAAATTCCTCTCACAGATGTGCCCTCCATTTCTGGATCGTAGTTCTTTTCAAATGTAGAAATTGACAACTAAGAAAAGACACCATACTTGCTTTGGCTTCAATTCTGCCATTAACTTAAAATAGTTAATCTTGCTCAGTTTTGTGCTTCAGAATGATACTTCCATTTTACCATGTGTTACCACTTCTCAACTGCTACTTCTGTCTCTTATGTTCTACACTGAGACCCGATTCACATTCTCTTTTGTGAGATAACCTTGAGAAAAGTTTTTTTCTACTTAAGGAGTAAAGCAGAAAATAAAATCATATATCAGAAACTATTTAAAAAAACATAAACTTGGTTTTGGAATATGGACCTTTTACCTAAAAAAAACCCATTGAGACTTCTCTGTTGCTTGTGTTTGCAAAATGGATGCTGAAATCTGTATGTCATCCCTGAACATTTTCTAGAAGAGATGGAAGCAATGAATAGTGGGCACCACCAAGCATCTACCCTGAACTAGAAAACTATAGTATGTGTGGACATCCATGTACATTGTTAACCCAAATTATACATAGTAATTCCCTCTATGTGAAATACTTGATTGGATGAGGGTCCTGCACACATATTAAGAGCTAATACTATTCTTAAAGTTTGGAATTACCACAAAAGTAAAAAAAAAAAAAGAACAGTGCTAAGCACCACATTTCAGTGAGGTTGAATCTGGGCTTATTAGCATACAGCAATGCCTATTCATGGAAAGCTTGTCTGTGATAGTTTTCCTGTCATGGCAGAGCTGAATTATCCCAGCAATTACCATATGACACACAAAGCTTAAAATACCTTTTTGGTCCAGAAAGGATAGAAAGATAGACAATAAACCTGCATGACTCCCATAATTTTATTCAGGTTTTTATTCTTCTCTAGTCTCTCATGTTAAATATAATGACTCTTCTAAAGACTTCTCATAGTCCCATTCCATCCCAAAGGCTGTTGATACAAAAGATCTCTAAATGCATAAAAGCTTATTAGAAATATGTATCAAAGAACTATTTATAAAGAAGGATAAAAATCAATTATGTGACTGAACGAGTGTCTCTCTAGAAACTTCAGTGTTGAGCTCTTGAGGTAATAGACACTATTTCCAGAATATGGACTAGTCCATCTGTGTAGAACTACTTCTCATCTAGTCCATGGCCATGGAGCTTTCAGCCTCCAATGTTTCATTCCTGTTGAGAGTAAAAAGTAATTTTCACATAAATAATTATATGTACATATGCACATATGGAAATATATTTCAAATGTGTAATTACACATGCATGATGCAAAAACTGACTCCACCAAATAGTTGCTGTTACTCATGGAGGAGATGTTCATTTTCTACCGTTATTCATATAGAAGCTAGTTCTATATTTGCTGCATATGAACTCCTACTGAATATCTGCCATCCTTGCATCAGTTTCTCTCATTGTTGAACCATTTCATATATTTATATAATTCAGTTGTTTTCACCCTTCTCTATTCTCTCTTATACCTCCTCCCTCTTCTGACAGAACTCCCTTTTTTTTTGTCTTTTTCCACATGGTCCACAGAGTTAATTAGAGATTCTTAACTAAATTCAATTTCTTTCTTACTTCCATATTCAACAGTGCATGATACCACTGAGGGGATAAACATCATATAAATCTAGTTTTAAATGTTGTTTCTAGTTAAATAAAAACAAATATTTCAAATTTTCTCAATAATAATTCTAAGATATTGTTGGGGAATCTGGCCATAACTGGAGAAATCTTTATTTATTCTGAGATTTCCGTGTATAAATACTATTTTATTTCTAAAATGAGAGAATTTCATTATGATATCTGTATCTAGAACCAATCCAGAAAAGCAAGTGACAGGCATAGCTTTTTATTTTCTCCTTCTTGAAAAGGCTAGACTGAAAAACATTAAATTTAAAGGTCCAATTGTTACTACTTAACTATGGAGACACAGAAAGAAAAGTCTAAGGACATGTATAAATTATTACTCTTGGCGATTTACATATTAAATTTTATTTACATGTAGAAATGGTAACTGCATTTGGCCTGGAGCTATAGTCTTCTCCTCTCTTATCTAGAATTATACCTTTGTTTCCTAAGCCTGGGCTTTCAATACTGTTCTTGAGAATGGCTAATGGACATATCTTACTTTATGCATAACAACAAAGACTTCTTGATGTAAAGTTCATTAAGAATTAGACAAGGAGCCTGGCAGTGGTGGCACACGCCTTTAATCCCAGCACTCGGGAGGCAGAGGCAGGCAGATCTTTGTGAGTTCGAGACCAGCCTAGTCTACAAGAGCTAGTTCCAGCGCAGGCTCCAAAGCCACAGAGAAACCCTGTCTCGAAAAACCAAAGAAAAAAAAAAGAATTAGACAAGGAGCATGCAGAGTTTAAAACATCTCTGTCTCCAAACCCCAAATCTCCTTCTCTCTGACTCATTCTTTTATTAAAAATATGTTTTGTATTCGTAGATTTTTCAATCACTCTTACATTTACAGGTAAATTGAGCAGGAAGAATAGATATCTCTTTGCTATCTCCTTTGAAACCCGTCTACTATTCCATTTCAATATCTCACACTATTATGACAGAAATATTACTGCTAATGAGTCAATATTTGCTGAAGCCGACAGTTTTTAATAGACTTCACTCTTGGTTTTGAGCATTGTATGAGTTTGAATGAGAACATAATGACTTGTGCCCACCACTGCTTTTGTGAAACCCTGAACTAAAACTCTCCTGTGTTCCAACTATCTATCCCCAGTCACAATTTCCCACCCACCCATCTGCCCCCAAGCACTGACCATTTCACCTCTTCACCTTATCAGAACATCTGTGATTGAACTCATGAGGCCTTTTATATCATCTTCTTTTCCATTACATTCATTTCATTTTTTCATATGCTCTTCCAGCATCATAATTCATTTTCATCCTGAAGTGATACTCTATTGTCTTAATCTTCTTTGTTCCATTGGTGTAGAAGGGCCTTCCTTTTTATGTGTTGCTTTCATTGGTTTAATAAAAAACTGCCTTGGCCTTTTGATAGGGCAGCACTTAGGTAGGCAGAATAGATAGAACTGAATGCTGGAAAGAAGGGCAGAGGGGCAGATGTCATGGTTTTCTTGCCTGAGACAGACGCTGGTTAGAATCTTGCCAGTAAGCCACAGTCTTGTGGCGATACACATTAATGGAGATGGGTTAAACTAATAAATAAGAGTTAGCCAATAAGAAGTTAGAGCTAATGGGCCAGGCAATGTTTAAATGAATACAGGTTTTGTGTGATTATTTCGGATGTAAGCTAGCCGGGCAGCCGGGATGGAACAAAGGGACCCTCTCCCCCAACATTCCATATTTACATTCATCTGCTTAAGTGATCTCTTTAAGTATTAGCAATCACTTTCATCTGGTAAGTAACATGACCTTTTATATTCCATCTTCATCTGATTTTACAGATCGAAGCTTCTGTTATGATGTTCAAAGCCCCAAATTTTACCCATTACATCACGTCATCTCTTCTTTCAATACAGAAAGCCATAGTTTCTCTCTTCTTCGGGCTGATTCCTGCTTACCCATTCAGATTCAGCTAAGTAGCAGCACATTTAGAAATCTCCCCATCTTAGACAGAAACATATTTATCATTTCTGTCTAGAAGTGTGCTGTACAGTTCTGACACAATGATGTCCCTTGTTAAAGTGGTAGCAAAGCTCTCAGATGTCAGGAATGATAGATCTTTACCCACCTCTTCCTGCAACCAGAATATGAAAACACAGTAGACATAAATATTTTTCCAATGAAGCAATGGGTTTGCTATCATTAAAAAATAGAAACAAAACCAATCTCCTCATTGTTCCTTATACTTCCAGTTCTTCATTCCAGTTGGTTTCATATTGAAATTACACTTTGAGAATTATAAAATACACTGCCCATGGTGTATACCTTATAGGTGATTCAGGACTTGTTTACTGATAGAGAATTTTCTTTAAAAAAAAAAGTAATAAAATTTAAAGAACCATTCTTCCCAAATTCCAGCCTTTTATTCCAACATCATTGTTTTACAGCTAATTACATTTACCTTTCTGTGATTTTTCTTTGTTAAGGAGTACATCAAGTTTTAAAACAAACCAAGAATTGAAATTTAATCCATCATAAAACACATTAAAGAAAAATGTACATGTTGATCTGTGGAAAAATACAAATATTTGAGGTGCTATTTTATAAAAGAATAGAACACACCATGTAGAATTTGTGCTGCATGTTTCAGTCTTGTTTTGACCACAGATACAAGGCTTGAGTATTTGACCTTTCAGAAATTGGTGAGTACATTTCAAATGTCATCCAGTACCAAAAGCACAGTACCCTGTGCACTGTGCCTGGAACGCCAGCCCCACTTCCTACTTCCAACCCACTGCAGCAGCATGAAGTCAGGGAACTGAGTGGTATCGCAGATCGCAGATCTTTCTGCAACTCCCAAAACGTTTTTTCCAGTCTCACACAACAGGATTTCGTGTGCACACCCAAATCCTTATATCCAGTCTGGCTCTCCTCTGTTCTTCATGGCTAGCAAGAGGCAACTTTCCAAACTTGCATTTGACTACTACTTCCTCTTTATTCTTTCTTTTTCTTTCTTTCTTTCTTTCTTTCTTTCTTTCTTTCTTTCTTTCTTTCTTTCTTTCTTTCTTTCTTTCTTTCTTTCTTTCTTTCTCCTCCTCCTCCTCCTCCTCCTCCTCCTCCTCTTCTTCTTCTTCTTCTTCTTCTTCTTCTTCTTCTTCTTTTCAAGACAGGATTTCTCTGTAGCTTTGGATCCTGTCCTGTAACTAGCTTTTGTAGATCAGACTGACCTTGAACTCACAGAGATCAGCCTGCTCCTGCCTCCTAAGTGCTGGAGTTAAATGTGTGTGCCACCACCTGTCCTAAAACTTTTAATATGTTTTTTCTCATTACCAGGGAAGACGCAAACTCTTTTAAAAATACCCACCTTGTTTAACTTATAACTAGCACCTAAATCTCAGCTTCAAGATTTCCAGCTTCATACTTTTGCTTTCTGTTTTCGCTGTTCATGTTTTGTATTTCAACTGTTTTCTCTCTACCTCAGAATCATTGCACAAGCTGTTACTTATACTAGCAATATTCTTCACCCTGCTCTTAATCTTAGTTGAAAAATGCTGGTGTTTCAAGTTTCCCCTCAGAGTCTAATGCTTTATTTACCAATCCATGTTGGATTGAATTTAAGTGATCTCACTGAAATCATTCCATTTTAGGAAGTCCTTGTAACAATAAGATTCATAGAAAAAGCATTTGCCCCACCTCTCCATATTCTATATTGTCTATGGGAAAATAGACAATATAAGTTTATGCTCACTGAGGTATCTCCAGGTCAAGTGAGGTCAGTGATACTTGTTAGGAGTCTGCTAAGTATTTATTGTACAAATAAATGCATGGATTTTATGTTGTTAAATATAAAATAATGGAAAACAGTCTATACCTATTCACTTGTTCAGAGTTTTTCAATTTATTATCTAGTTATCTGGGACTAAAAAGAATGTAAAGTTTGGGGGAAATCTTATTTTCATTAACTGTTGTTTTTACCTTTCTTGAAGTCTCATAGTTTCAACCACAACCTAAAAAGTAAGAAGATAAAACTCCCTATTCTTTTAAAATACCACACTACACCATGATGATTTAGAGAGAACTGAATCTACAGCAAAGCAAGACCCAAGACTTCTCTAATGCTGAGTAGATTGCTTTAACCAGGGATTTGACATTTCTCCTTCTCGGGGTTTGGTTTCCTTGAGGGGGGTGTTGTCTCCCTAGTTTTCGGATATTACTCATCAGTATTTGATGTTTACCTTTTGTATTAACCTTTGAAATGATCAAACAAATTGTTACTAGAGCCTGGATGATTATGGCCAAGGTGTTCCTGGTTAATACAGCAAAATGAGGGAGAAAATGACCCTCTTCATTTTGTTTTGCAGTACATAGACTTCCTCTGTTTTCCTTACCCTCAAGTTGGCATTCCTTGTTAGACTTAAAGATCTGCTTTATTTGACATGGAACAAAATCCCTTTTATTTCCAATGAGAGCATTGGATCCATATAAATATTTACTGAATAGTACAACAAATGAGAGACAGAGAAACAGCTCAGTCATTAATGGTTTTGCTGCTATTGCAAATGACCAGAGTTCAGTTCTCAGCACCCGCGTTGGGTTGTCCAAAATGTCCCATACCTCTTGTTCCAGGGGAATATGACATCAACTTCTGGCCTCTATGGCAACTGCTCGCACATGGCATATACTCAGACATACACAGAAATTCACATAAATAAAACATAAAAATGAATCTTTACGTAGTAGAATGATGCAGATGTAATATCACATGGATAGAAATGGAAATGTCTCCATCTACTGCTTAATTCACTGTTGCCCTCTGGGATGCAAATCACCACTTGGGGCAAAGGAACAGTGTCTTGCTTCCTTCATCATTTTAACATCATTATTTTTTTGGAATAAAATGAATGTAAATAGGCTTTAAGAATTCAACACTTAATTAAAAATTATTACTATTTGATGAATATTGAATTTTAGGAGTATTGCAGAACCTATATATCCTTTACAGGAAAATTTCCACTTTAAAGCAGTATTTTTGATCCATTTACTCCTATGACTTATTTATTATTTGTACATGTAATTTGTTTTGGCTGAGTGTGATTTTCATTGGGAAAAATCCACAAAACCTGCTAAACATAAATCCTAAGAAGTTTAATTGAAAATGAGGTCTAGAAAAAGAAAGCTAGAAAATAAAAATCCCATGGATGCACATTAAAAAAAAAAGTTAGAGCATAGATAGAGAGGAATGGAATAAAAAATATGATTCTGGGAGGAAAGCAGAGGGTAATCTGGATGAAAACAGCCCACATTCATTCCAAGAATCTGACAGCCAAAGTCATGGAGATGTGATTCCCAACCCCTTCCCTCAAAATACACCATTTTGAAAATTTCAGAATGTATCACTTTATATTCAATTACTTACAGAGAAAAACCAGTCTGCCTTCATTTTAGGCTTGAAAGTGGTCTTATAATAAAGACAAACTAGGTTCATGCCTGTTTATGATTAAAACTCTGTTTCTCCAGGATTGGAGTATACCTTACCTGTAACTTTACAAATGGTTCTGTACTCCCGATTCCAGGAAATTACAATGATGCCTTTGTTTCAAAAGGTTTTTATAACCACCTGTTATTATGACCACTTGTTATGACTTGTAGTCATGTCTTTGTTTCACAAGAGTTATTATGACCAACCTCTCAGTTTCTGAAATCCAGTCTATTTGCCTGCTAAATCACACATTTGCAAACCCCCTACCAATGACCTGTAAAATCTTTTCTCTCGCTCACATCCAATGCTGATGACTTGAGCTCCGCTTTAGGGAGAGGCAGCTTGTGTACATGAGCTTGCTTTAATTAATTTCTTGCTTTAATTTATTTGACAATGATGATTTGGGTCAGTGGTCTTTCTCCTCGAATCTTTGAGATTAATTACAGCCTAATGGACAAGGGCCAGGCAAAGAGGTAAAGAGAATATTAAGTTAGGTGTGCAGCTCACACATTACATCCAGCACTCCAAAGGCAGAAACAAGTGTTGAGCCATCTCTATAGCTTTAACATTGTCATTGTATACAGTGGAGAGGAAAAGGTACGGACAGGTTGGGTAAATTGGAGCAGAAATGTAATTTGGGTGCTAATACAATTTGTCGTTTCTATTTAGCAGGGTCTCATGCAGCACAGATTGACTTTGAACTCACTGTAGAACAGAAAATGGCCTTAAACAACCAGTCCTCCTGCCTCCACCCTCCAAGCACTGGGATTATCAAGCATGAGTCCCCAGACCCAGCATTTTCTTCTTACTTACTATACAATATAATATTTTTAAGAGTGTGTCTTTTACTTACATTTTTCTACCTTTTGTTTTGTTTGTTTATTTCTTCAGAGACATGTTTCAGCTGTCTGTATGTGATGTTTCCTTACAGTTTTTCATCTGTATTTCTCCACACATAGGTTTGAGGTCTATAATAATATAAATATAATAAAGTATAACAGTTATACTTCCTGTTTCATTGAATGACTATTTAAATTTAATTTGCAATTACTTAGTGATAGTGTATAATGCAAAACTACATTGCTTTTAGTCGGGCTGTCCCTGGAATTTTCTCAGGGCAACAAAGGAGGGGCCATACACGTGGGATAAATGCTGTAAAACCTCCACTTCTTCACCCTGGCTCACAGTGAGAGCATGTTGTTGCTTACATGCTAAAAGCTACCGATTTGGGCAACAATTAGATATAAATATTGCCAATGAAAAATGGAAGAATAAATTCCTACGTTTGTCTTAGTGAATATAAATAAACCAAAGTAAATTACTTGACCCTTTCAGTCTATCATTACTAAAATGGAGATGATAAAATTAATCTCATAGAATCACAGAGAGGATTAAATTAGCTGGTCTGTAGAGTATGACAACATGATTGATGGGCAATTTTAACATATTCAATAACATTGTTATTGATATTAGGGTGGCCACCTTTGAATGTTGACAAATATATGAAGATCAGTCTTAAGGGGTTATCTCAATTCTTTCTCAAGAATATTTAATTTGTGATATTTTTGTTAATTTTATAGTACTAGTACTATCTGTTGGTGATGTAAGAATTAAAATTTAGGAATTTATGCATGTGTGTGTTCTTGGGAAACAGGTGTTATGTTATCAAACTAGTTGTGATATACTTTTATTCATAAATTCAAATTTCTCACTTATAGGTGTACTGTAATATATCAGATTTTTATTTTCACTTTCTTGCATTTGTAAATTTTCATAGACTCTAAGAAATGGCTGACAAACTTTAATAATTTAGTTGGATTCTGTGATCATATACTAATTTGGTCTGAATGGGACTGAGTATGTACACCACAGCTTTCTAGGTTTTAAAACACATAAAAATTACTTGGGGTCCTTTCAGTCTGTGGTAGTATGGAAATCGTGCATCACTAATGTTTGCTAAATATTATGTGTTAAGAATATAAAATATATGTACATGCATACTTAAACACTAAATGCGACATTAGTGTATATTTTCAGATATGGTATCTATTTGTGTTAAATAAATTAAATATTATTTCAAATAATTTATTAGTTGTAAGCATTAAAATAAATTACAATATATAATGTAAATTGTAATACATAATAAATACTTTTAAGTGCTATAAATTAATAGATTTTGATAAATATTCACTTCTAAATTAAATGTGTCATCTTTATGGATGAGAAAACAAAGCTTTTATTTGCAATTTTGTTTAATTGTAAACCACTCATGTAAAAGCATTTGATTGGCCCCCTGATTTGTTGGTAATTATTCACTTAATTTCACTGTGTCTTGTTATCAAATCAAAGCTGTGTATTCTGTAGCACAAATGGGGTTGCCCGTTTGTTTAAAGTATACACACACACACACACACACACACAGAGTTTTTAATAATTTTTCCTCTATATGCTATTCAAAGTCCTGTAATATGAATATTGAGTATATAGAATTCCAGAGAAATAAAGCACATCAGTCAACTTAATTGACTGCTTTATAAGATGTTAACTACAGAGGTTTCCTGTTTCAGATACCATGACTACAACATCTGAGCACTCAGACAATTCTTGCCTCTTCCCATGGTGGTAAGAGCATTCTGCACTCTGTTTGGAAGACAGGCGCTGTCAGAATAGTAGCATTCAGGGATCTAACTGATTGGTTACAATCTGTAGAAAAAGAGAGGGGTTGAGATGAACCTTTGCTGACCCCATTTTAATGTTCAATGGACTACATCTCCAAAAATCAGAAGACGAAGGAAAAAAAATAGAGATTTTAAATTAAATGTGCCATTAAGTTTCCATTTAAAGTTAGTCTAGTTAACTTAAACCTGTTAAGAAAAAATTAAATAGTACCTTGCTCCTGATAACAATTAGCAGTTTATTACTCACCTTATAGTTTAAAAATTATTTTTCACTTCTATATTTGATAGCTAATGTGTTTGATACTTATAAAGTACTTTTGTGATTTGCCATTATTTTTTATTTAAGAACCTGAGATGTCTATTTAATTATCAGGGATAAAATTTCTATTAAAAAATTTCATGGTCAGGATCATTACTGGGCTCTGAGAGGGAAGGGGTTGTGTGTTTTGGTGACTCTGGAAATGGATGCAATGCATTAATAGCTTACCAGCTATTAATTAATGTTATCATAGAAGGAAAGAGAAAATTATTTTCCTCTGGGATCTCTGACCTGGAAATAAATGCTCCAGCTGAGTAGGTCAATAGCCTGCTGAAGGAACCATAGTCCAGGAAGGCAGATCCACCCTAAGCCATGCTAAAGAGATGAAAGGAATAATTATCCCTCTAATGCAATCATTTTCTTTTCCATTAGGATTCCCGTCCTCTGTGCAGCCATTGTAGAATGACTCACTGAGGTCCTCACTCAGAAAGTTATTACTTTTTCTTTTTCCACTCTTGTCTCCTTTTAGATGCTGATCATATGCCTCCTCCTGCACTTCTGGGGTCTTTCCTTCCTTTGCTATGCCCCTCTCGACTATGTATCTGCCTCTCTGCTATTCTCCTTTGTCATTCTCTTTCAGGCAGCTGTCAAAATTTATAGTCTAGGGTTTTGCCTAGTGTTTAATACCTAATGAAACTGCCCTTAAGCCTTTTTTTCTGAGCCTCCTTTTAAATTATTTTACTGACGAAACTAAGAACTGTAAAAGAGGGAAATTTCCCCCTTTAACATATAGTATCTCAGGTGGGGTTCCTCAAATTTCTGGTAATACTTCTCATGGATGTATGGTATGTTCTTTGTTACTGTATGCCTAGTATAATCCCTCTATTCTCCCATTTTAAAATTGAATTTAGAATTCCTTTTTATTTTAAGAAATGTATATTTATCAGAATACTTTTATTTTTATTTTCTCTTTGAAATGGTGGTGGTTGACAAACTTTGCTATGAATTAAGAAATTAAATAAAAAGAGGAGAACATGACTACTCCTAAAGTATTGAGAAAATTTTCACTATAGATATAAAGGATAAAACAGGCCTCTGCCTGAACTCCAGGCTGAACATGGCCAGCAGACTATACAGGGTCATGAGAGGAGAAGGGGAGGAAGAGCACGAGAAGAGGCAGCCAAGGCCAAGATCTAAGAGAGTAGAGTAGCTAAAATGGCTGTTATATAGGGACCGGGCTGGGCAGAGGGAAGTGGAAGGCTTTAGAATGGAGAGTTTTAAGTTTTGGGGGAGAGGTGGGATGAGAAGTGGTGGAAGGAGCCACAGGTACGAGTGCTGCCGGGAGAGCTGGTGCAGTCATGTTAATACGTTAGTAGGCACCTCACTTTTGCCATTTGTCTTGGGTTCCTGAGACCTAACATGCTTCCTGAGCAAAATAATTGTCATTTAGTCAGATTATACCATGTTGCACAGCATATAGAATCTGTGGACTGGGGAACATTCTTATTGGAAGCCCATATTCATAGGGGAAAGGCTAAAGTTTTCACTAAAATCAATAGGGAGCACTTATCCCTTAGGAGTTTGATATTAAACAGTTCTTCCCCCATAAAAAGATTGTAAAAAATCTTCAAATTTTACTTTTAACAAAAGTTGGCAATCTTATTTTGATAAAGAACCACATTAAACAATTTAGGGTCTGTGGAACAAGTGATCTTTTATCTCAACTCCCCAGATTTGAAATTTGAAGTTTCTTGAAAGAGCTTGTGCTAAAGATTCTAAAGACTAGCTGATTTAGAACTGTTATTGTGGGGAGGCAGAAAGTCACAAATCTTGAGCAAACAAACCTGGCTGTCTTTAGCTCTGTTAGTAGGGATGTAGCACTCACCTCAGGATATATTAACAGGGTAGACTATCAGTTTCTAAAAGCTCAGACTCTAAGAACAACATTATCATATAGCATCTAAAACCTGTAACAGAGATCCCACCCCCACCTCCTTGCCTGTGAGCCGCCTACCTGATGTCTCTATCAGTGATTTTGGCAAATGCATTTGTTACTGGAAGCTCGGACTTCCCCTTTGGTTCCTGTTTCCTGTGATTTCTATGGATAGAAAGTAGAGAAGGTACGTGGAATGCAGTTCAAAAGGCAACGTTTATTGCCAAGTAGAATGAGCAGCCTCAAGGGATGACAGTGATCAGCGGCTGAAAGGGCCACTAAGAAGGGAGACACCATTGTGCTGACCTGCATCTTTAGGAATGATTCATACTATTTCTTAACTCCTTACAGCAGATGGGTTGGAGGGACAGGAAAGATGATTTGCATGAACTCTTAGTGGAAGAAAAAATGCTAATGTTAGGTAACTAGACAGCTGCCCTGAAGGTCTTAGGGAACAATCCCCTCCCTCATAGACAGTGAACCCCTTCTTTTTCTCTCCCCCCCAGCAAATAAGAGTGCCTCTGGAGTACTTAAATCATCATATAAAACAATGGAAGATTTGGGACATTTTGAGGCCCATTAAGATCAAAAGACTAAATTCTGAGCTATTATTTAGCTGCCTGGATGGAATCATGGTTTTCCAAGAACATAATACATGGAATGCAGGGGCATGTATTATTTTAATTAGTCAACATGATTTTCTTTCCTCGTAGCCCTTCCCCTTACAGTGCAGCACTGTGGTGCTAGCCAGTCCACTTCCTGAGTCCTAACAGAAAAATCGTAAGGCTTTGTATACCTTTGCCTATTTTTTTTTTGTAGTAGAATTTTTCTGATGATTTGGGCTTTCTTGCTTTGCTTCTCTGAAGTCAGCTCCCTACTCTTTCTGCCATACAGCATTTTGATGAACTGCATTGCTAAATGTACAGACTTTCTCAGACCTTCACTTAAAATATCATGGTTTTCTTTTTTTTCTCTTCATCACCCCTTCACAGGTAGCTACATTTAAAGCTTAACTGGCTTGTTGTTTTTCCTCTCAAACATTAGCAAAACTTTCCTCAATCTTCCCTCTATGTTTGATTTTAAATTGTCTTATTGATTAGCAAAAGGGGTCCTAGATTTTTGTAAGTAGAATGTGGTACCCAATGTGGGAATTCCGCAATATCTCTGGTAACAATACATCTTTACTCTTTACCATAAAGCTTTCTGGTGAATTATCCTACAATCTTTTGGTCAGTTTAGAGTTGTATTTGATCATTCCTGAATAGTCAGAATATGTTGCTCATGACTGCCTTTTATTCTGTGGCTTCTGATTTCATACTGGAACCTGTCTTTCAGGACAACCTAAATCCATGTTTCTAATCATGGTCACTAACATTTGGCTCCAAATAAATGTTTTTATTTTCTTTGGCTATGAAGCTATATTTGCTTCACAAGTATTAGATTTGATTTTGTGAAAAAAGTTTCTGGAAAAAAAATTGTACTTTGCCTTGAACTTTCTACAAGACTGATTAACTGATAAAAATAAACTTTCTACAAGACTGATTAACTGATAAAAAATAAGTTCTTTGAACTTTCTACAAGACTGATTAACTGATAAAAAATAAACTTTCAATGAGATGGAGAGATTGGAATGCATAATTATAATTTATTTTCGGTTGACTCTACTAACCATTCCTTGTTTCCCTCTCTGTCTGTCCTAACATCCCTGTGACTAACAGATAAAACCTTTTGGAATGTATTAATTTAGTAGAACTTGTTTCAAAAGGCTAAAGCTATCATCAGATCGCATCAAGGGCCTATAACTGAGAATTCTCCGTCTTTGCTATAACCCACCTACCTTTTGGCTCCACCAATGTCTTTGAAAACTGTCTCAATTTCTTCTTTTACTATAGAATTCTCATCAAATTGTTACTTTACTGGGATATGGAATTTGGGGAAACCTAAATGTGTGTTCCCAGGTTATGATCACTCATGATTTAAGAATAAACTATCTCTTTCCAATTTGTGGAGAAGTCACAGTTTTTTGTTTGTTTGCTTGTTTGTATGCTTTTTTGTGTATTTTTTTTTTGAGTTGACAGTCTGAAATCTGCAGCCTAAAGGTTACATCTCAAGGTCTCTTTAGTGCTAACATTATGTGTCCTTGTTTATGCCAAATCTTTGGGTTGGTGGCTAATTCATTCCTCCTGAGTTGTAGAACATGGACCATATCTTCCCAGCAGCACCCTCCCCGTTCATCCACAATCCAGAAAATTATCTTTGCACATGTAAATAGCCCACCAGAGTGTTTTCCTGAATAAAGAGGAGGGATTCTGCTGCTACTGTCAAGATAATGAGCATATAGCAGATGGTGCTTTCATTCCAGAACCACAGCAGAGAAGGAGATATGAAACTTCGGTCCCCATTGTGGTGTGCTCTTTTCTTATTCTATAATTTGACAGTTTATTTTGGCATTGGCACAAATTAATACTTAAGTTTCTACTGGAATTCAACTGCTGGGTTTGTTGTCAAGGTGGTGGTTCTAAATATAGGTAGGTGAGAGAAGAAAAAGACACATCAAATTCCATATCTATCTCGTTTTGGCACTTTCTGAGAGTTTATATTTAAATTTAAATAAGCATTCTTGTATTATCACTGCCAGCATTCTGTCACAGTAGTCCTTTTAGTTGGATGAATAAGAAACATAAATTAGATCTTTGTAGATAGCCTGAAGTCCATGCTTTTTCAGCCCGTTAAAGATTTCAAAGTGGAGGTGCAAAGGGTCCCTCCCAGCCCCTGGCCTACTCCATGTTGAGAAATATATTGTGGAACAGTCATAATGAAGAGGTCTTTAAAAAAAAAATGAAGAGGTCTTATGTCAAGCAAAAAGAAAAAATGTTGCTCTTTTTCTTTCATTTGAAAACTCAGATCTCAAGAGTTCTGTTGTTTTGTTTTGCTTTTCATTGCCCATGCAAAAGCACAGCTTCTTCAGGTTGTTCCCACCACTGTTTCCCTGTGCAGAGCCCAGGATAGAGATTTATCCTCATCAGCTAGCCTTGTTTGACAGATTGCTTCACTCCTGATCTCCACAGCCTTCCATGCCCACATGACCCCTAATCTCATCAATTACGATTATTTCATGTTATACTTACTGAATTTCCCAATACATTTTTCACCCTAAAGCATCTGGAGCACTCAAATACTAAACTATGTAACATGAGGGGCCTGCTCATTGGGGTTACTGCCTGGTACCCCACAGCTGGCAAGCCCCAAAGAAAATCACACAGAGAGTCTACATTAGGTTATAAACTGACTGGCCCATTAGCTCAGGCTTCTTACTAGCTCTTATAGCTTATATTAACCCATTGTTCTCATCTATGTTAGCCACATGGCTCGGTACCTTTTCTCAGCTGGGCAGCTTACATGTTGCCTCCTTGGTGGTCTGTGCAGGAATGCCAAGGAAGCTTCCTGCTTCCCAAATTCTCCTGTTCTTCCCTCTACTTCCTGTCTGGTTTTCCTGCCTTTACTCCCTGCCTGGCCAATCAGCATTTATTTAAAACATGATTGACAGAATACAGACAATTCTCCCACACCAAAACTATAACTGTGTCTGCTATCAAAAAAATATTTTTTTCCTTGTGTTGATGAGTGTCACTTTTATAGATCTTTTTACAAGTTAGCATCAAGGAAAAGATTTCATGTCCTAAGAAATTTGCATAACATGCTTTCAATTTTGTTGCTTATAATTCTGAAAACATTTGTCAGTTCTATATATATTATACAAATATTAGCTACTGAAATGAACACTAATGTACATTTTTGACAGACAGTTTCCTGAAATGTTTCACATTTTAGGTTCAAGTGGGACACTGAGAAAGACTGTCTTTTTAGTAAGAGAGTTATTAAAAGTTATTAAATCTACTAACAAATGGCCGCATGGCAGGGATACCGAGTACAGTTTGGGCTCTTGTGACTGAGAGTCCATTTTTATACATTTTAAAGGAAAGGGGAGTGCAAGTCGATTGTAAAATTTTGTTTGTGGTCTGCAGTTAGCAGGTAACTACTTAGTAGTAGTGGTCAGGTAAAGAATGTCAGGTGTCTAATGGATAAACAGCTTTCCTGACTGGCCATGACTAATTGGTTAAAAAAAGACAAGAACCTAGAGAAATGATTTAGTTCTAGAAACCAAGGTACCTTAGTTTCCAGAATTATAAGTTTGGGAAAAATGAAGGAACTTCAAAAAAATGGTATTGATTGCCTAACACTTCCTAGCCCAATTCACCAAAGATTAGGAATCTTGAAATGTAGCTTATATTCTAAAATTGTCTTGCACAGTGATAGGTTTTGTGTTTTCATAATTATTCTCTTGCTTATTCAAGAGTGCTTTGTTACTCACAATAGGTTTTGTCACTCTGACAGCATATAAAAACCTTTATCACATTTCTTCAGCCTGCCTTTTTAGCCACATCACTTTCTGTTTTATCCCAGTAATGCCTGTTTCTCAGTGCAAATAACTCATGCTTCTCCAAATGCACAGTAGCATTTCCTGTCTCTAGTCTGTCACAATGCTATTCACTCCACCTATAATCCCTCTATCATCTAAGATGCCAGCTTACCATAAATAGTGTTTATTTATATGATCTTTTAAAATAAAATGAATGACTAATTTTATTCACTTTGTCATATCTAGCAATGAGTTCAATACTTGATGTAAAGCCATGTTTATTGACCTGAGGAATTTGATAGAAATGAAATGATACATAAAAGTTTACTGTATACAATGTAAAATTTGTTAATTCATAACAACTAGTTAGTACTTATTACATGCTGAGTGTTCTAAAATAAGTTAAATTCACACGAGTTCTCCCAGGCAGCTTTTTATTCCTTTATACAATTTCAACCCCATTTTAGAAATGTAGACTGAAACCCAGGCAGATTAAAATCATCTTCCCAAGAACACTAAGCTAAATAAAAATCAAACACCAATTGAATCTTGGCTGTCTGGCCATACAGATAATAGTCTTCTGTTCCATTGGCTTCCATTTGCATATTAAAAGTATATTTACAAGAAATGATAATTTGTTGCATAATAAATAGTCCCACCTATGTGTAGTTGCAGAAGTTCTCCAGAGAATACTGTCATTGCTTTGAACTGTAACATTTAAGGACTAAATTAAGTTCTTTAAAAGTCTTAAGAAAACTTTATTAGATAAGAACATCTTGGAATGTTGCTTCTCTGTGTCTTCACTTTTATTATTTTGCCAGGAATAAAATGTATAAAAATGGACCAACTAGTCTCTCCCAGCATTATATATTTCTCTATTATTGTCTTTGTTTTATTCTGTTTAATTTTGTTTGTTTGTTTGATTGATTGAGGCATTGTCTGATTGGCTGTCCTGGAACTCACAATGTAGACCAAGCTGTACTTGAACTTGGAGACATCCACCTAACTTTGCCTCACAAGTGCTGAGATTAAAGGCAGAAGATCTGAATTCATAGGAAAAACTTACATAAATAATGCAAACAGAGGCTAAAAAAAAAGTTTAATGAGCAAAGTCCTAATCATGCAAGTATGAGGATCTGAATTCAGATCCCCAGCACCCATGTAAAAAGCAGGCCATCACAATGTGGGCCTGTAATTCTATTGGAAGGTGATGATAAAGACAGGGAGATTTTCAGGTTCCCTGGCAACCAGTCTAATCAAAACAGTGAAGTACAGGTTCAGTGAAAACTCTGTCTTTGAAAATAAAATGAAGAGTCATAGGGAAAGAAACCTGGTGTAGATTATGGCTTATACACACATGTACTCACACTCTCATAGACACACACACACACACACACATACACATACATACATGCATGCATACATGCACACACATATCACATGTACACAAACACAAAAGTTTTTAAAATACCTCAAAAGTTGTGTGTGAAGCTTTAGAGTGTCCAGTGAATAAGTTACATCTATGACATTCAAAGTCTCATTTTCCTTCACATTTATGTCCATCAATTTGGAGCACTGACAGTAGAGCCCTTCCTTACTAATGATGTGCAAACATCCTGTGCCATGTTTTAGATATTTTGGCAGAGATGATGAGATAAGGGTGAGGAATGATCTACATTCTCAATACAGGAGACACTGTACATAAAAACAGACATCAGTGAGTTACACTCTGGCTAAAGATCCAGTGTCCCCAAAGACAAGAGTCAGTTACTTTAACCTACATTGAGTGCCCTAGAAAGAAGTTGTTCACATTCTACACCTTGATGGCTCTGAGGCAGGCTTTTACTAGCAGATAACATGCTTTGGTGCCATGGAAACAGAAAAAATTGAAATTTATGCTCCAGCAATGCTGAAGTGTGCATGGAAAGTCCTTAAATGATGGTTCTGTTGAGTTTGTCTATATTGGGTTTCATGGTCTAAGTTGATGAGAATGATTGACCAGGTCTCTTCTTCTTGGTACCATGGACTATCTCAATAATACAAATGACATGCAAAAGTTTAATCTCTTTGCTGTAGAAGATTTAGTTTCATATATGGCAGATGTATTGTTCTATTGGGAGCCCTAGCTTTATCGTGTGGTTGTGATAAAATACCATACCTAAAAGCAACTGAGAGAAACAAGGGGTTTATTTCATCTTACAATTCTAGGTTATAGTGGAGAAGTCAAGACAAGAACTTCAAATAACTAGTCATATCATAAAAGTCAACACCAGAGAGAAATGAGTGCCTGCAAATTCACTTACTTGTGTTCAACCTCATTTCTCTAATTTCTCCAACCTAATATAGCTCAGGACAACATTCAGGAATGTTGCTGCCCACAGTGAGCTGGGCCTACACACATCAATTAAGTTGATTAACACAATCTCTCACAGACATGCCCACAGGATATCTCTAATGAAGACCTGTCTTCCTAAGAAATCTGTAGTTGCATAATGTAGTCAATGAAAGTTAACCCTCACAGGCTGTAAGTCTTGTTTGGAACATTCATTTTGCCATCTTCGCCACTTTATCCACTTTCTTCTGAGACACCTCTGAGACCCTGACTCAGTGAGACTCAACTTATTAATGAGAACTAAAGGGAAGATATTTGGAATCAGAAATTTAGTGGAAGGCCTGGACATTTATTTGGGCAAGATCTTATTAAAATCTGGAGTAGTATCATAGAGATCTGCAGACATCTCTGTGGGAGGGACTCACCCTACCTTTTGTTTTGCTAATGTCTTATATTGATCACTACATATATTATCTTTGTCATGAAATGCATCTGAGTGAATGAAATTCATTGCTCCTTGGAAAATTAATTTCTGGTGGAGCACACTAAAACATACTGAAGAAGATGTTGCTCGATAACCCACACTTTTTAAACATTCATTTTATTTATTCAATATATATAATATAATAATATTCATATTGTGCATCATGATCCCATTCATTTCCCTGTACTTTTGCATCCACCTTCTGCCCCTGAAATAAATTGAGAGGAAAAAAAAGGAAAAATTAAAAATTTGACCATGGAAGTTGCAGTGTGAAACAGTGAGTCATGCAGTAAACCCCATTGTCCACATACATATCTTTTTAATGCAAGTGCTCATTGCAGAGTCATTGTTCTAATTCAAGGCCACTGGTTTCTCCTACACCATGGATGCTGGACTCTCAATAGGATTATTTCTGGATATCCTGTTATTTTCCTGTGTTGTGGAGATCCTGCAGCTTTAGGTCTGTAGGTCAGATCCTTTCACATGCTCCAGGTAGGGTGGATGCTGAGGCAGGCCAAGTCATAACCCTGGTGCTGGGCAACTATAGGGTTGGTCAGCCTGCCAGTTCTCTCCTGTCCTCATTACCAATGTAGATAATTCACACACTTTTGGGAAATATATAAAGGCATTTTCCATATGCAATTATGACACATTTCTTATAATAATTAACAGAAATTCAACTCTTAGAGATTTTTTTTACTTCTTAAAGGATGCATGTACAGCATATTTATTTCTAAAAGATAAACAAAAGTTTTTTTCTTTAATAGCAAAATCTATTCAGATTAAAGGAAATTTAAGTCAATATTTTTAGTAGAGAGATATTGCAAAAAAGTAAGTAGCAGAATATATGTTTTTTAGCATTTGTTTTCCATATGAACAAAATAGCACATATTCTAATTATAACTCCTACAAAAACTAGTTAAGTGTCTTCCATAGTTTGCCATTAGGAGGTTGGAATTTAAAGTTCTATTTAATTAGGTGCTATCACAATAGCTTGTAAGCTGCATTATCATGCATTTTTATAAAAAAGTGCAGTTATATTCAATATTATTTATTTCAAAATAGGAGTTTCATGAAGATATAAATTCATCAGTGAATATTTGTGGTCTTTATTAGAGTACCAAAGCTTTGTGCTGCTCACTAATGAATGAAGATGATGACCTTGAGCCTGAATTTGTTTAATACACTGTCCTTCTTTTGAAGCCATTGGGTGGCTTTTAGTTTTACTCTTCATCTTCAAAAATTTCAATAGGGCTCCAAATAGTAAAGTTGTGTTATTATTTTGAGCTTCCAGCAGCTAACATGATGCCTGGCCTCAACTTGTGACAAACCAATTGCTCTGGTGTCTAACCTGTATGCCATGTCATTGTCATGGCTCTAGTTTGCAATCAGTCTGTTCTTCAGTGATATAAATTTGTCACCCTGGAATACTAGTGATCCAACTGACAACTGGCTACTTTTTTGTAAAATTTTAAATATTTTTGTAAACTTTATCAGGAATAGATAATGATACACTGATGTGGTAAGTGGTTAGACACTGATCAATTCAAGCTCTGTTTAAGTGAAAATACTGTATGGTTCATTTTTCTTTTTGTTTTTGTCATTTAAACAGGGTCTTGCTATATAGGTTGAGCTGTCCTGGAATGTGCTGTGCTAGAACTGTCTGCAAACTCGTAGCAATCCACCTCCCTCATTCTTCTGAATATTCAAATTATAAGCATGAGCTACCATGACTATCTTACATTTTTTGTTTCCTTATTAAGAGAAACCTATCTTTGCACCACCAATTGCAGACTTTCCAAATTCCTTTGGTATCAAAATTATGTATAGGGTGATCCTGCATATAGGAGCACTCAACTCCAGTTATCCCTAGGTATGCTCAATGTGTCAGAGAAATTCATGCAGAATGAGTGAACATTGGAAGCTTCTGCTTTCTACTTTAACTTTCTTCTCTTCTTTCTTCTAATAGGAACTTTTTACCCCTGAATGCAAGTTTAAAGAATCTGTTTTTGAAAACTATTACGTAATCTACTCATCCATGCTGTACAGGCAACAGGAGTCTGGCAGAGCCTGGTTTTTGGGATTAAATAAGGAAGGGCAAGTTATGAAAGGGAACAGAGTAAAGAAAACTAAACCAGCAGCTCATTTTCTACCCAAGCCATTGGAAGGTGAGTGCACCGTACACATTATCCTCTTCCAAACTGTTACATAATTTTGTTTTGCATGGATACATCTGACAAGGCCACAGGACCCTTCCATAGGTTGACAGAAATGGCTTTTATTGGAGTGCTGTTTGAATGTTTCTCCTTATTGTTCTGGGATAAGCTTTGTGGGCATCATGGTCTGGGATAGACCATGAGCTCAACATGTGCCAAAGCCAGGATTTTCATTTCTGGACACCAAAACTGGGGGGGGGGGAAAAAAAAAAAAAAACATAAACACTCTCTCTCTCATGTGTGTGTGTGTGTGTGTGTGTGTGTGTGCATGCATGTGCATGCATGTACACCAGCAGAAAACTTCTTTCAATTTTGCAAATTCTCAATATCCTTAATGATGGCACAAGTACTTCACGATTCATAGTCAATTATTTGAAAGATAAAAATAAACTATGTAATTACAAACATGTAATAAGTATATAATTAAAAAAAACATTTTCACATGCAGTTTCAAGTATCTGCCTATTTTCAAATTGTCTGGGCAAAATGTCTTTTGAATTGTTATAATTCTTAAAAATAACCCTTAAAAAACTCTATAAAGTTCCATATCTCCTTTTATGCTACATAAATTATTTCTCTTAAAAAAAATAAATAAATTATTTCTCTTGTATTAAAGGAACACACCTACTTTCAGCTCTAAATAGGAGCTCCTTCACATTTATTTTTATCAGCTCCCAAGGCTCAAGTTACCATGTTCTGTTGATTAGAAATATATGTACTTTGTTCATTAATTATTCTGCCAGAAGGACCAATCAATTACTATTATTTATGGTAAATTTTAAAACTGAAAAAACTTTGATTATATTCCAAAATTTTCTTAAGAATCAAAATGAGGAAAATAATGAAGTAAGCAAGAGGCTTCACAGGTGCCTTAACTTCTCGGAATAAAAAAAAAATACCATCAGGTCCCTCTAGAGGCTGACATGGTGATGGTAATGACTTCTTGTAGGTTGTAGCCCAGAAGATCTACAGAATTTCTCAGTTTTCTCTTAGGACTCTTCGGGCTTCATGCTTTGAAGTTCCTCAGCATTACCTCCTACCACTGAGCTGACCCAGCCCTTCTCCTATAAGTTAGGTCATGTTTGAGACATATAAGAAAAGGATGAGGGCCACATAAAACACCAGAGACTTTCCTGCTGCAGTATAAACAGTATTATCATGAATAATCCTATTATTTGGTATTCCAGCCTTAAGTTTAACTGTTGTGTGAGTATGGTGTATACATATGAAGAGAAAAATATTGTGCTATCATGTTTGAAAATAATTCCAAACAAAACAAGAGAGTATGCTCTTCTATTCCTTTAAAACACTACTGAAATACATTTAACAGTGAAGATTATTATAGAGATATTAATTTCCTTTACAAACCCAGATAGGTTATATATTATATAATTGAAAATTTTAGGACAATTATAGACATTTTCACAGGGATATGATTGTTTCTGGATATTCTAGGGCAGTCAGATATCCCACTCAACTTTACTTAAAAGATGGTATAAGTCAAAACTTTAATACTATTTGGTCCTAAGTTAACTAGTACAGGTGAGAAATTGGAGATACTTCAAAAAATGAAGATAGACTTATTTCTTTTTCTCATTTTTTTAAAAATTAAAAATAGATTTTTAATGGAACATATTCTGATTATGGTTTTTCCCTCCCCAAGGATCCTCCCAGATCCTCCCCACTTCCCTATCCACCCAAGTCCACACCCTTTCTTTAGAATTGAAATTAGCATCTAAAAAAAGTAAAATTTGATAAAATAAAAACAAATAAGCCAAAATAGGAAAAAACAAATAAACAAAAAAGAAAGAAGCCAACGAGTAAGCTCAAGAAACACATATAGATGCAGAGACAAACAGATTAACACAGACAGAATTAACAAAAACCACAAAATAGGAAACCATAAAAAATATATAAAGATCCTATAAGGAAACAAAATATGAAAAAGCCTAAAGCCCTGACAAAGCATTATGAGACAAAGAACCTACATAAATGCTGGTAAGTTCATTTTGTGTTGGCCATCTACTGCTGAGTATGGGGATAAGCCTTAAGAGTGGTTTGTATACCTTTAGGCTCCTCTGGAGAAAACTAATGTTTTATTTGTGAGGAGTTATTCTTTGGAGAGAGCTCCTGGGTTAGAGACTGGCTTCTTTTTACATAATTATTAAGTCATTTAGATCAGTATGCATTTACCTTTGTAAGTGTGCTAAGAAAAATCATGTGATACATTGATGCAAATGTAAGATACCTCCACAGCACTCATGGCACTGATCCTGAGTCAACCCAGGGTCTCTTCTGCAGCACCTATGCTTTCAAAACCCAAGCAGCAAGTTGGGAAGATAGACTCTAATTATATTGCTGGTGGCAGATGAGTTTAAGTCAACTAATTTTTCCACATGTCAGATCCTCTTAAATAGCCTTCCCCAAGACTCTGTGAAAGCATTTCCTAAAAAGTGGCATGAACTATGGTACTCATGTAACAAGGCACAACTCAGACAATTCCTTAATTTTCTTTCAGGCATTAGTCTCTGTTGCTCTTACTGTTTTATGTCTTATCAACACCAGTTATTTGATGTTTTTAAACAATGCATCAAAAATAGATACAAAAATATAAATGCTATACAGTTGCCTCCAGTTGTATAAAAGCCCTATTTATGATAGTGGGAAAGGAAATAGAAGCAATTATTCACAGAAGACTCGGGCTTAAGCAAAAGGAAGCCTTTATTACTACGCTGTGTAGCTTTCAAGTGGAACCCAGTAAGACTGTGTGACTTTTAAACCACTGAAGAGAAAAATAGCTTAGTGATCTCCGGTGAAACTAGAATTAGGTCAAAAACTTTTCTTCCTGGAAGTTGAGGAGAGAGAGACGCGTGTGTGTGTGTGTGTGTGTGTGTGTGTGTGTGTGTGTGTGTGTGTGCTCATACTTGTGTTATGTGTGCTTTTCTTTATACGTTTACCAAAGATTCATAGCTCTCATTTAAACTTTATTAGAAAACACATCTACGTACATATGCACACACATATTTTAGTATATAAATTAGAAAATACATTGAAGGCTATGTCTTAATTTATAGATTAGAAATGACTGCCTTAAAACTGCTGTCCTCTTATCGGAATGGGATGATGTTCATCCACCAAAAATAGATACAGACTGGCTGAGGTCTGTGCAAAAAGTGGTGTGCCATTCTTGCATGGTAACCAGATAACTTCTTTTTCTCTCCCTGTCTTTACATCTCTAGTTGCCATGTACCGAGAACCATCTTTGCATGATGTTGGCGAAACGGTCCCGAAAGCTGGGGTGACTCCAAGCAAAAGTACAAGTGCATCTGCCATAATGAATGGAGGAAAACCAGTCAACAAGTGCAAGACCACATAGCCAGATCCTCAGGTGTCCTGACTTACTTGTCCAGAGCACAGTGGAGTGATTTATCCTTACTAGACATTCCTGCTCCTGTGGCTGGAGAGCCCCAGCAAGCAAGCTGTTCTATGCTGTCTCAGACCTCCTTCGTTGCAAGTGGATAAATCTCAACCTGTGGTCCCCCACACACCAAGAAGACACCTGGACAAACCAGCTAAACTCAGACCATGGAATGCCCTACCAGATATGGAATGCCTTTTTAATATCTTTTCTGTGACTGTGACACTTCATATGAATGACATACTTCACAAGTACACTCAATACCTTGCCTGCTGACAGCTACCCATAATTCTTTTTGAGTCCTGTTTCAGCGAAATCCATGTGTTTAAGTTCAATTTTGTAGCACACAAATAATATTGAGTAATTTCTAGTTAGACGCTGTAAACCTGTGCTATCATGGATTTCTCTTTTTCCCATTTTTGCAGGGCTGCTTGCTCCACTGTCTGTGACATTTAGCAGGATTGTGTTCCTCTGAATCTTCAGTGTTGTAGTTGGTTTAGTTTGGAGAACAATCAGGGAATCAGGAAGCCTTCTAAACCTATTACTACAAATCGTATCTACAAAGATTAAGGTTGTCTTTGGCTCACATTACCGATTAAACACACATATACGCTCTGTCCAGTAGGAGACACTGGACTCCCGAGGTGGTCATGGCCTGGGTGAACCAAGGGTCAAACACAATCCATGGGAAGCTCTCTATGATAGGTGTTTGGCATCCCCTCTAAGTTTATTTGTGTGTGTATGTGTGTGTGTGTGTGTTTTATACATATCACAAGCTTACTGGTAATGGTAACATTTGCCTTGCCCAGCGAGCAAGACCCACTTGGTTTTTGAGAAAGTGGGTCCAAAGAATTCTGTAGGCCTTGTAGGCCTGATTAAGGTTCATTTTTTTCATCTATTAATCCTCATTATTGGGAAAAAGGAAAAATAAAAACAAATCATTACAATAAGAAATATGCTACCTAAATCCATTTCTGACCCTTTCCTCCCCTTTTTTTAATGAAGATAACTCAATGCTACCCCAATTTGGGCTGCATCACAGTTATCCTCAGCATAGCATGGGCAAGGCGGCTGTTGTGTTCTCTCCTGCAGCAGCAATGCACACATTAGTATAAATTAGACTTTAATATTTTTGGTTTTTAATGGCAAGTTTCTAAACTGGATAATAGGAAAAATTCTTTTTTTTTCACAGCTTAGCATGTTGAGTTTGGTACTGTGTGTCACCAGTACACATATATACCTCTAACTCAGCTCTGTAGGGTCCAACAGGTTGGGTTTGAGGTAAATTGCCAAGGTATCAGAATGTAGTTTGTTGAATACCCTAGATAAAACTAAGACAAATCAACACACTCCAGCATTAGGGATTTGGGCCATTTAATTTATTTGATTTTGTTTTATTTTGCTTCTTGTAACTTCATTTTTAATTAAATTCTGTTGAACTCCAACTTTAAAGGTACTAAGAAAGGTGGTAAATTTCTGGACACAAGGTTTGAAGAGTCTATATAAAATGTTAAATATTGGATATAAAGAGCTTCAAAATGTTTAATACTAAACTGTTTGGAAATAAATTTGTTACCTGTGTGTACACAATAAAATTCCATGTTTTTTTCTCAGAAAAGCTCATTGAGACCAAACTGAACCTCTTTTCTAGAAAACAATCTATGTGTGATCAATGTACTGGCCTTTTGTTCTTATTTCCATGTGGCAGAATAACCTAGCTGTCATTGGCCCCCATCTACACTGTGCTTACTGGGAATTATTTTGTCATTGATTTCATGAATCTCCATGACAGCCCTTACCCAACATAAAAAAAAAATTTGGATTGCTTAGCTGATTGAAGATTCAATATAAATTTAACTATGCTTATTTCACTTTCATAGATTCCATTTTAAGAAATAACAATTGGCATAATGTTTGAGTAGATTTATTGTCACTAATGCTCAATTACAAATACAAAAAATGATTCCTTTGACCACTACTGATTTGGTGTTATGTATAATTGGACAAAACCTATTAAATGATTATTTAGGGAAGACATACATACCATAATATGTGGTAAAATGTGAATAACTTGTAACTCCTTTTAGTTGGCCTTATAAAAACAATTTATACCCATCCACATGTACAGACATCCCAAAACTAGCCTACCTTTCTGTTTTTGCTAACCAGCATTATTTGAGATTTCTGTTCCGAAGACCTGGCTAGTGGTTAAAATTAAGGCAAGATTTATTTTTATACATGATTGAGATTCATGTTAATGTTTTCTTGTTTTGTTTTCCAAGAGTTGTCAGTTGTCTATGATAGAATATAAACTGTAACCATAGTGGTTTCTTCTAATATATGTTTAGATACATTGCAGAGGGGTTCTTGTTATACCTTTGATTTAATTAGACCATTTTCTTTGTGTCTGGTCTCACCTGTTGCATGGGAAGAGGAAAGCACCAAATGAATTGCATGTACTAGGACCCATGTAGAGGTACTGGTATGTATTTTTATATTTACATACAGAGAGCTTGTCTGCATTGTACAATTTGTGTTTCTTACCATTTGTTGTATTCACAGATACAACATATCAAATAAAATACTCATATGAAAGCATATGGAAACCATCAAATAACTTTATGTACAAAATAGCATTGTATCATCCTAAATATAGAGAACTCTCTGTAAATAAGTTGATAAATTCAATTTTCCCCTTTACCATGCCAAAGAAAACTTTAGCTCCTTGATAATACCTCTCTTGCTAATTTTTTGAAAGAAGTTCATCATTCCTTCCCTCAGAAATTAAGTTTGCTTTTATTAACTACAATATGTCATCACTGATGTTCTGTATAGTAAATCTGATGGAACACATTTGTACTTATAGACTGTGTGTTTTGTATTTCCCTGTATGTATATCCATTGTACCATGTCTCTAAAAGACTCATTCCTTCTGCATGCACATCTGGTGGGGGGAGGGATAGTTCTACCGCCTTGTTATGGTAGCTGATTGCTTTACATATCCATCAACAGTGCTCATTAATATTAGTCCCTTACATAACACACGTATCACAATTTTTGTTTCCAAATAAGTTTGCTTCTTGAAATTTATAATATTTTCCCAGGTAATAATTATGAAAGATACTCAAATAGACTGCCCTGTGTGAAGTGTAAAAGGGAATTGAGTACAGTTTCCTTATATATTCTGGAGAATTTGGGATCTGTTTTAAATGTATTCTGGAGAATTTGGGAATCTGTTTTAAGTGTTTGCTTGTCCTGGGTGCTTCGGGGTGAGGACTAGATCCAAAAAGTATCCCATGACTTTTGCTCTAGTCTTTCTAATTATTGACTTCCCAGCAAGTAAACAGAATTATCATACCTCACCACTTAATTATTAAACTACTAAACCATATATTTTCCCCCTAAAGTGACCAATATTAGATTTTGTATTTAAGCAAAAAAAAAAAACCCAACAAATCCTTTGTTGCTCCTTAAAGTGAATATGTATTATTTTGTTAAAAATTTCTTCCAGATATTACATGGATAATAGATATTTGATATCCCCTGAAGAAGGAGCATGAGATTAGAATGACAAAGGTTCAATTTAAAAGAAACAGAAAATAGTGTGAAATGATTTTCAATTTTATATAAGAAAGCAGGTATATCATAGGGAAACAATTAGGCTAAATGTCCAATTATTTTCTAAAGTACAGATTTATTCAAATATAGAATGTAAATTGTATTGTTCTGAAATAAAGGACACAGATAGTTAAGGGTTTGGCTTATGAAGTAACACACAAATCTTTGTGTGTATGTGGAATACTGTGTGGGTTTCAAAGTTTTGACAGTTGAGTTTGCAGATTGAGACTGTTGTATTTTTGTTTTCCTTGTTCTTGGTTCTCATTTAGTCCAATTTTGATATCTGCTGGTGAGGTTGAGTTTGTTTTTGGCTGGTAGAGGTTAGTCATTTCTTCCCTGGTGCTGCTGGAATCCAGATGAACTTAGAATTTCTTAAAGGCAGTAGGAACAATGGTTCTCTTCATATCTTGAGGACTTTTGTTGAATTTTATAATTCCTCTGGAAGGATTCTTCACTCATGGTTTGTTAAACAAGTGTGGTGAGGATCAGAATCATCACCACTGGTGAACCTAATGCCACCTTTTCAATTATTATGGGTCCCAGAATAATTTTTGGAAATCACAAGCAAACCAAAGAGATTTGGTTATTTTCTCCTTCTCATTACAAATTTGTCCTTGCTCAGTATTTTCAATGAGGTACTTTCTATTTTGGAATCAAATTATAGAATCATATTAAGTAGGAGATATATTATGTTTTGCCTGTCACCATGGTTTTTTTTGTTTTCGTTTTTTTAAACAAAAGTGTAATTTTCACACACACACACACACACACACACACACGTTATTGCAAACAAATTGAAGGTTTTTTTAAAGTCTGTTTTCCAAGAAAAAAAAACTGATTAGAGTTTAGGTTACTGTGAGACATATATTAGGTTCCTTCCATAATCTGTAATAACACACTCCAGAACATGACAAACTACAACATACTTTCACTTTGTCTAAATTTTTAAGACACATTTTGATCTTTATGGAATTATCATTTCTCCAATGACGAACTCTATTCTGAGAACACTTATATGCTAATGATGTTTTAACACTTTTTCTTGTGAAGATATAAGAAGAGCAACACATCCTTTTGTGATAGAAGCTGCTGATAGAAATGATAAAAACTAGAGAGAGAATTGTAATAATTAAAAAACACACACCTGGGGTGATGAAAGGGATCTGAAGGTAATTCCAAAGGAGCAAAGTCTGGCAAACTACCACACACAGCTGTGATTAAAGTCAGCCCACAACCTGTTTATGTATGGCTCAGGGTGGATTTTTATTTATTACAGTTTTAAAATATTAAACAATTAAAGAAAAATCCTACAATGGTTTATCTAATATACATTGTTCACACCTTTATAGAAGGCTGAGTCCTGCAGTAGGGAAATCAGAAGGTCTTTTTACCATGATGGAATGATCATTGACACTCATGTTTGGATATCACCAAACATATCATCAGAATTGCTACTGAATTATTGTAATTGGCTTAAAATGTATATAAAGAAGAGGAAAATATAGAGAAGAGAAAAAAACACAATCATCCATACTATACCTTAACTCCTTATATTTTCTTCATTTTATAAAACTGACATTGATTGCCAGCTCAATAATAGAAATAAAACTATATGGCTGGGTCCCCTAATCTCAGGATAGAGGAAACAATTTTATAAATAGGTTAAATTCTCAGAACCTTATTATTACTATAAAACCAGCACCAGTGAAATTGACTCTTCAAATACTTTTCAGTATTTAATTTTTTAAGTAATACAGTGGAGGCATGTTTTCTTTACTTTTGGTGACTTGACTGATGAAGTCCAAGCCATGACTCTAGAATATTTACATTATTAATATACAATTTGCAAGTAAAATTTCATCTTAAAACAATACAGAAATGATTTTGCTATGTTATTTTAGGATTTTACAAATAATTCACATTTAGGAAAAAGTATTTTTTTAGCTATAAATAATGGTTGCTTCAAATATGTGTATAAGTAGATCTAACTGTATATATGCAAGGGAACCCCAAATATTGTACATTTTCATAATTCAATGTGAATTTCATACAAAGCAAAATTTCACCAAGAAAATAAACATTTTGTTCCTATCACTGAGTGAATATTTGTAATTTTGATTTAAGCTATTTCTAGATTTGGGGGTCCATTTCTGAACTTCTGAAATAAGTGTTGTTCATTTTGACCCTGCCACTTCTTTGAAGAAAAGAAAGTCTTTTAAGAGCAATGAATGCAGTATGAGGATCCTTGTGTTTCTAACTAGACACTGTCTTCTTCAGAGGACACATTATATGAACTAATTTAATAAAAAACCAGATTTCTTGTACATGTAACCCATGCCTAGTCTTAAAAACATGGCCTGTTAGTTCCTGGGATCTAAAGTGGGCATTCCAATTCATTTTTTATGTTGTGTTTGTTTTCATTGCATAAATAGATATTAGCACAGAATATAAAAAAAATTATGTCAATATTTATTAAAATGTCAAATTGTACATTTTTCATTTCTTCCTGTAAGAGATTCTTGTGAGTATAAAGCCCTTTTGATCTGGTAAATTCCCACCCTTCATTACACATCATGTGTGTCTGTCCTTATTATCCCAATATGCAAATTCAGAGTAATATGGAATCCTGGAAAAATTCTACTGATTGGTTTATGTGAGAATAAATATCATCCTTATATTCTGATATAGTGTTTCAGTGGTGTCAGAATGTAGAGTCCAAAATACCATGCAATTTAGCATTTTTCTACTATGTATTGACAAATATTGGGTGTCAGAAAATACTTTGCTCTGAGGGCCTTTCTATGTTCTTCAGGGTTTTCAGCATTGTCTATGGTCACTACCTCTAAAATGCCCATAGAACAAGGATTCCTACCATACCTACTATGATAACAAAAATTTCTGTAGACATTGCCAAATGTCTTGTGAATTGCAAAATTGGCCTCCTCAGTTGTGAAACAATGATGTTAATTATGGGAGAACAATTCGTTGTGGTATAATTTACATCAATTTGCTGAAGTCGTTTCTAATGAAGACCCATATTTCACTCAGGCGGTTAGAAATAGAAAAATACACAATAGTTTTTCCTAGTGCTGTATACACGTTTTCCTCTAAATTTCTAAAATAGCCTAGAAATAAGAATCCAGTTGTCTCCCATAGAATCATTAAGGATAGTCAGTGCCAAGCCAGATTTCACATGCATTTCCATTCCATCCATCCCAGCATTCACAGTTTCCACAGCTACAGATTCCATTCCCTGCAACAAAATAAACATGTAGATTAAAATTAGCATCAAAGAGCAACATTAGAATATATGACTGTATTTCATAACTGTTCATGAGAAAATCATTCTATTTATCCTCTGTAGAGTGTTTTATAATACAGTGGTATTATTATGTTATTAAACACCTGAAAGAAGTACAAGTTTAGGGTACTTAGTGACATCTCTTTGTTGCCATAATCTGTTAATCAAACAGTACTCATCTTGCACCACTCATTTGGGCTCCCATATCATAATTCTATTTTCTGTTAGTGGGCAAACCATGTCTGACTTACAAATAAACACAGAAAAACATAAAAACCCTTGATATGAAGTTAGGCAGACCAGAGAGCTTGAAAAATATCTTTGTGTAGTAAAGTGGAGAGAAAAAGTGATTGTCTAATCTAATGTCATGTCAAAATAGTTATCTTTAACCTTATTAAAATGTTTGATTACAAAACTATTTTGGGTTACAGATAAAGAACTTATTAGTGGTATATTTAATCAGCTAGAACGTTATTAAGTATGAGTACATTTTATATTTAAAATAATAACTTCCGCAGAACACATATACATGTTAGCATTTAACTTAGTTCAGTGTTTTACAGCTAATTATCATAATTCAATTAATTAGGTTTGTGACAGTCATCACATAGTCAAAACTTTTGTATACTCCATTACCGTCTTTCCCACCACACACATATTCATATGTATACACAACTCCCTAAAACCAGCCAGTATACCTGTGGTATCTGAGTGCCACTTAAAACAGTAGCCCTCCCCTGCACCATGTTAAAATAAAATGATTGTCAGAAGAATTCTACATTTGTATAACTGCCCATATGTAAGTTCGTAGGGCAGATTGCCTTGTAGAAGTTTCCAAACAATCATATAATCTGGTTTCATCCTTTTGCACTCTCCTAGGACAAACGTTAGTGGATCTTTAAAGATGCTCACTTATCCTTTTAGAATTACTACACGTGTGCATTGCTCACTGGAGTATGTGGGAGCTGCCCTCTCTGGTTATCTAAAGCCAGCGTGTAGTGGGTGCCGTTTAGCTCTGTTGTCATCCGTGGCACAGAAGAATTAGTTCCATTTAATACCTGTGCAAATGAGACCATCGTGTTTGTCGCAGTCTCTGTCATCACAGTCACAAAACTCCCCTGAAATATACCACTCTTCTGCAGAACAAATGCACTTTCCACAATGGCAAGAACCTGAAATCACAATGGATATTATTAGCTATTGCGAGAAAACTAAAGGTTTCTATCAAGAGAAGCATATCATTGGAACAATGACAACAGGCTTATAATAACCTATCTTCTGAAGGTAAAAGTTTATTGAACAACTGCTTTCACAGGAGAGAGCTTTACTTACTCAAATACATAAAGGTCATTCAGGAAAGCCTTCATTATAGATCTAGACAGTTGCAATTAGCCTGGAGCAAATGTTCCTTGGTCCAGTCTGGCTGAAATGTCAATGGAACAGGATATTGCTCATCCTTAGAGATCCTCTCCCCAAAAAGGTATTCAAAATAGACATTTTGTTTCTTTCTTTTTTAATTGAACTGTATTTCAAAGTTCCTGTTATCTAAAGGAATCCAATACTAAATTATATTAAATGAAGATTCATTTTGTAATTTAATAACTACTAAATTATTGAGCTCTTCATCTTAGATTTTTTGCATGATTTTCTTGAAATAGGGACACACAAACTTCACACTGAGTGGCAAGGTGAAGTACTAAAAATGCAGACACAATCCCTTATGTCTGATTGATGTCTCAGACCCACCCTTCAGGATTTTATCTATATTCAGGAAAAGTCCTAATGAACCCAAAATGGGGTCCAATTAATTTTCCTACCCTTTAATAATTTCCTTTCTGGTTACCTCTAATCTAATTTTAAAACAACAAAAGCTATTTAGTTATTGAAATATTCTGGGTAACCAAGACTCTTACTAATGGGATATTTAAAATAAAAATAAGGTTTGTGTTATTTCAAGAAGTTCCTCAGTGCAAATATCTTTCAAGATGGGCTTTGAAAATCATGCAAAAAGCTGATCTTGCTATAGCTAAAAGGACAACTGCAGAATTCAAAAAGAATTTTTCCATTTCCTCATTTGGATTTTCTTTCTGGACACAGATTCTCTTTACTAAAAGATATTGAAACTTATCGCAACGTTACTCAAGTGACCAATCACCTTGAGGAAGTGTGAAATAGGAAAAGCTTTTAAAGCAGTTAGCAAAACTCCAGACTCATTAAACTCTGAATACAGTGAGGAGACTCAGGGGTGTTCTGAGTTCTCCTGAAATAGAGTGACTGACAAGTGATTAACAACCTGGTACGACAGAGAGCAGAAAACCTGGTTTTGGGGAACATGGTCATGAATATAATGAAAAAATTCAAGTTAAAATGTTCTAAGCATTAAGTACTATATGAGTTCATGATGTGGAAAAGGTATATGCATTTGAGGTGAAGGAATTTCCTACAACCAAATTTTAGTTTGGCCTTTCCTCGTCACACATCTCAAGACAAGTGATCAGTCAGAGCTAGCTATAATGTGAAAATTGTATTCATATTTATTTTCTACTTCTTTAAGTGAAACACAATGTCACTTAGTCTTGACATGTTTTACTGAGAGTCTGGGTTGATTTGCAGACTATTTAGGGCAATATATAAAGATCTACCATTTTTGTAAAGTGATTGACAATGTGGTGGTTGCCTAGGACCTTATCTGCTGGTCTAATGGGAAAGACATAAGAGCCTCATATATTCTCACCTAGGAAGAGTGTGTCCTCCTTTTAGAATTAACTTTTTCCTAAAGTTAAATATTTTCTTTAAAATTTCTAGACAAGGAAATGTTGAACAATCAATTGTTTATTTAACAAATGGTAAATGAAATCCTACATAGGCACTCCATTGTCTATCACAGAGATACCCCCCCAAAGGAACATCATGCTTAGTGGCTTATTTCCATTAGAGAAGAAGGATTATCTATTTAAGGATTTAAATATTTCCATTTCTTATAGATTATCTCTTACATCATGAAGTTACTTCTGTCATAGAAATAAATGATATTAACATAATCACACCTAGGATGCCTTTTCATGTGTATCATAATTCTTACAAAGAGTTTACACTTCATCTTTGAACTTATCTCTTGCCTGGAAATGATTCTTATTACTTCTTTTGTTTCTGGAATACTTAGATGCAGAGTATAGCAAAGTATTTTCCTGAGATGAGCACGCTCAGCTAAAGTCAATGTGGTATATGTAGACTGACTATTTGACAAGCAAATTATAGCTCCAAATATAGTAGATGTCATAAAATGTTTAGAATAAAACTGGGATTTGATTTTGTGTATGCTATCGAGGTAATCTTCCTGGTCACCATAATAATCCCAGGTGTGTTGTTTCTCTGTTGATGATTGGTAGGAAATTCTTCTACTCCCTCCAAAAATAGGAACAGCATAGCATGTAGTACTAACACAATGTATATAGTCATTAGAAACTATTGTAGATCTTTATTGTAGAGAGCTCTGGCTGTTCTCATAAATAACTAATAATGGGGGTGAATTATCTATATCTAGAAAGGGAAAAGCCTGAGAAGATTCTGTTTAACAAATGTAAGCTTACTGAACACCTTAAAGTGAGCAACTGTTCAACTCAGCAGGCTAGAACCCATTCCCATTAAAGGCTCAACCCAGTTGTAGGCTGCAGTTTGCCCAGCCTGTCCGGAACTCTATGTGATAAATCTGCAACTACAACACCACTAACCCATTTGTTTTTATTCTCCAAAAGGACTCTTAACAATGTTCCTATTTTCCTTTGTGCTTTTTGCTGGCTTTCATTATTGGGAAAAATTTTCATCTATTTGTAGGACAGTCTGAAGACCTAAGGAAGAGAAAGAAACAAACTTCCCTCGAAGATGAGAATGGACTAGTAGAAACGATGGGGGAATTGCCTCAGACCACATTCCAAAAAGAGTTAACAATATCTCAGTCTGAATCAATTCACCATTTAGCCATCAATTTGTTATGACTGTCAAAATAAAAACATCCATATAATTTCATAAATGAGCAGTTCTTGCTTACAGATATGACTAGCTGCCATACTGGGCATGGCATCTAGGACACTAGGATTAGTTTAGTCTTGAATGTTTAACTTTTTCCCATTCTCTGTTCTGAGGATAAAGAACAGGGGTAGTTGAGAAACAGATGGATCAATGAGGGGACCCTGGACTTGCTAATGGTGTGGGTGCAGCAATATCACTGCGTCAGTTCAAGGATACATTTAGGGGTTTGTCCCATAACAGTATCTCTGACTATTGGAGTGATTACTTGGATCTAAGGTAATGTTATTAAGACAAACATACTATTGTGCTACCATGGAACCAAATAAATAAATAAATCCCCAAACCAACCAACCAACAACAACAACAAAAGCACTATAAATTTCACTAAATATTCTGCAAAGGTAGCTAAACTTAGTGGCAACATGGCCACTAAGCACATCTCTCTTGGTCATTTACAAAAACAATTTCAGCCTGGGGTCAAGACCTTATTCCATTGCTGACTTTCTTTTTCATACATCAAGCCTGATAAATGCTGCAACCCTAACCCCAGCAGGCAGTTTTCACTATTGTACTAATGACGCCATCTGTTCTGAAGGTCACAACGATGTATCTTGTTTTAAATTTTTCTATGGAGTGATTTATTGTCTTGGCTATAAATTTGTAAGAAATAAAATGCTATTTCTTCATCGTCTCCTGAAGTGAAGGCTTTATTCACAGTTCTTAGCAACTGCATAGTTCAAGCTTGTCATATTGGTGGGGGTTGGTGACAAAGTATCATGGCATGCAGTCACAGGCTGGGCCCTGGCTCACATCTGTCCTATAAAAAGAAAAGAGTGTCTGTACACTTTAGTATCCGCAGAATAGGAGTTTTCCTACATGAATTTTGGAAAATTGTGTAAGTCAATGGGATTTATTAGAGATACAGAATGAAAGGGTGTGAGAAAACTTCCTTTCTCATTCATCATATTGAAACTCCCCAGTCTCTCACACACTGTATGTTTACTGTGATTCTTGAAGGCAGGGAATTGGACAGTCCTTTCCATGGAGACCCTAACACTCTTGCTATCCTCTCTAACAAAGACAAATTACAGCCACAAGAGCTCAGCCTCAGCCCCTTTCTTCTATACCCATCATGAGGCCTCCAGAAATGAGGAGGAGAAGATTTCACCACTTGTTGCCTATCATTAATGTGAGCCATGAAATTCAAAATGGAAAGCCTTGGACAGACTTTACATTGCTCTTTAAATTTAGCCATGACCGAGCATCCTCTAGGCTCTCAATGGTCAATGACCTGTGATTAAACTTGCAGTACCCAAAGCATTAACTGGGAAAACATTAAGTAGGAATTGGTGTTTGATTTGGTTTGAGGATAAATATTTAATCAAATTTTGCATTCTTTTTCTTTTTGGAAAAGATTTATTTCATTAAAAACTATGTGTGTGAATGTTCAGTGACGATGAGAGCAAGGGCTATGCAGGTCAGAAGATGGTGTCTAATCCCCTGGATTAAGTGTTATAGGCAATTGAGAACCAACCAATGTGGCTATTAGGAACCAAACTCTGGATGTCTGCAAAAGCAGCAAGTGGTCTTAACTACTAAGGCCTCTCCCTGCAGCAATACTCAACTTTTTGTATTTTCTATATGCAAACTACCTAGCTGAAAATTCTGAATCAACCCAATTGCTTATATATTTCTATGGAATAATTTTGCATAAAATTCAGTTTAGAGAGTAAATGGACTGTCATTCACTGCATTGGTGAGTATAACTTTCTGTATCCTTATGAAATTTACAACTGGACATGACTCAGCAAAAAGCTATTTATGGTAAGTTTCTAAATATAAATATAAAAAAATTACACCTGGGTTTTAATATAAATGAAGTCTTCTTTTGGTAAAACTTTTGTGAAAACTTAGAAAGCTTTCCATCTTTGACACAGACAAAACGGATCATAGCACCTAGTTCCCACACCTTCTGTTTCTGATGCTCAGCTTTCAGGGTTAACACAGGCTGAATGCCTTTCCACAGGCAAAGTTCATTCTGGCCGGACTGGTTGCAACTTGCTGTTCTGAGGGACCAGGTGTCTCAGCAGGGATGCAGCTCCAGCAGTGATACTCACCCTTCCCAGAGCACAACATGCCATCTGCTGACTCACACAAACTCTTGCTTTGTTCTTCTGTCATGTTACACTTCCGTGGGTGTTGGCAGAGCTTGCCAAACCATCCTTTCTCACAAACACAACGACCACAGGAGCATGTGCCATGGCCTGTGAAAGAACCATAAGATGAGGATAAGAGGAAGATGTGACTAAATATGCAGAAAAATTAGTTTATAAATACAGTGTATAATCATAAGATCTCATCTCCCATCAGACATACTTTCCTTACACATACAGTCATTCTACATATCATTGTTTAAAACAGTGTCCCAACAAAAATCTAGCTTAGCATGACACATTTGGATGTCATATAGGAGAAAAGTGTTTGAGAAAAAAAATTGAAATTATTTAAAATGGAATTATGAGTTCTTATTTGTGTCTCTATCAGCATGTTGTTTGTGTCACTCTTCACTGTGCAAACCATTATACTCAGCTCAATTCTGAAGGCTAGTCACGTCATTGCTGCTTGCAACAATTATTAATTGCTCTCCTGTGGCTTACTAATAAAAACAAAAGATATTCCTAATGATTTTACCTTTCTACATTCCTCTCATGAACAAGAGCAGATAGAGTATGAATACTCATGTCTTTTATTAATGTATCAAAGTTAAAAATTGCACGAGGCTTGTGTTCTCATTTGACCTCCTGTTTTTGTCTTTTTGTTTCTGATGTTTATTCCCGTTTTTTGAGATGTTTCTCCTTTAAGATGAAACTCTAGGTTTGTGACAGTTATAAAGGGGTATATAGTCTTCTTTACCTGTGTGCAAGAGGACATCTACTGGACTTCTGAATTTTCCAGTCTAGTTTCTTATTTCTACCACGTGCCTTGCTTCTTTCCTGATAGCCACACTTTTTTATAGACAGATCACTCTCAGTTATTTGCCTGGATGATTTCTCAAGTATTTATTATGAACAGAATATGGTGCCAGAAACCATAGCATAGGAAAGAAAAGATGATCCAGCTATGTTCACAAGGACATGTATCACTGTCATCTATACTGACCAGTGTTTATGGATCTGCAGTCACCATTCTTTCTTAAATATGTGTTCTGAGAGTCATCTCTGCATACAGAAAGATTAATGGACAAGACTCTTTTGTTGAGAATTCATTATTATGATTAATTTAACATAATCACCCAGTAATCCAGGTAGCGATTTTTCATAGCATGACAATCTCAAAGTTACTGGAAAACAGATGAAAGACAAATTTAAAATAAATCTGAACAAAGACATCTATTCCCAGAAGTCTTTCCTCATTCATTAAATATGCTATCATAGCCCATGAACTCGAGTCATTCCCATCTTATAGACAAGAAGTTGAATGTTGTGGGAACTCATTTAGACAATAGCCTTTAAAATACCAGGCTACTTCAGGTGTAGTCTCATGTACTACAAGTACAGATGAAAAGCGTATTTGGCTCATTTATTTTTTGCTGGATTCGGTTCCCAGTTCCCAGCACGTACAGAGGACAGCAGACTGTCCTTACTGTGAGTTTATCCGCAAATTAGTAAACCTTTGTTATACTCCATTGTTGCAAGGAACTGCTTGTTTGTCCCAGAATCCCAGAACTGAAATAATTGCACAGAAATTGTATTAATTAAATCACTGCTTGGCCCATTATCTCTAGCTTCTTATTGGCTAACTCTTACATATTAATTTAATCCATTTCTATTAATTTGTATATCACCATGAGGTCATGGCCTACTAGCAAAGTTTCAGCACATCTATCTCTGGCAGTGGATCCATGGCATCCCCAGACTCCACCCTTTCTCCCAGCATTCAGTCTAGTCCTCTCCGCCTACTTAAGTTCCTACTTCCATGACAGCACAGCATCTTTCTCTTTAGGAAAGGAGCTGCCTAGTCATGTTTTCTTAACAAATGTCTTTTTAATCTCTGCAACATCTGCAGGCTTGTACTTGGCTCTTTCCCCTTTCAAGTTTTGTCACAACTAGTTTACTTATGCCCTCTGAAAATCTACCTAGATTTTATCCACATGCTTGCTTTTGTGATCTAATACACAACCTCCACCGCAGAAGAAGCAATTTCCAAAACTATAGAAATGACAGAGACATCTGGCTGCTTGGACAGTCACCCAAAGTGTTGGGGGATATTTTTACACTGTGAACAAGTACTGCTCTGATTGGGGTAATAAAATGTCGAATGGCCAATAGCTAGGCAGGAAGAGGTTAGGAAGGACTTCTGGGACACAGAGGACTCTAAGAAGAAGAAAAGCTAGTAGACTCAGAAAAGGCCAGAAATTCCACGAAGAGAGGTAACCGAGCCATATTGTAGAATGTAGTTAAAATTATGGGTTAATTAAGCTATATGAACTTGTTATGGAAAAAAAGCTTAAATTAAAGCCAAGAGTTCATAATTAATAAGAAGTTTCCATGTCATTATTTGTGGGCTAGTGGTTCCTACAAGGCATCCAATGGAAACTCAGATATCCAAACATAGGGCTCATGAAAGCTTAAAAAAAGTTCCAGACAAAGCTAAAAAAAAGTTCCAGACAAAGAGAGCTAGACATGGCTACCTGTCCCAGTTTTTCAAGCAGGTGGATGCTTGCAGCCAACAAAGGTGCAGCTCCTGGCCACTGCCTGCATGCTTCAGGCAGCCATCAAGAATATGTGCTGATAAAAACAGCACAGTAGATGGACTGGGCCTTTAAAACATGCCTCACATAGTCAGAGAAAGCTGGAGACATGTACAACGCCAGGTTCAGACACACACACACACACACACAAAAAAAAAAAACATCTAAATAGTTGTAGTGTGATTAACGGGGTCTTAGGTGTTGACAAAAGAAAAGAAGATGGGCATAGACAGGCATGGAAAATCATTTTAAAATAATAAAGTTTTTAAAGAGAGAGTAATGTAATACGAAAAAATAAGCCTTCTAAAGATGGAAAATTTTATAACACAGGGAGTTTGGACATAATATGGTGGTTTGTTAATTATGAATTTTTGAAAGCTAATGAGCAGAGAATGACAGGTGCTGAGAGACACTGGATTGTGGAAGGTACTGCTGAATTAAACCAGCCTATACACTTTAAGGATGTCTTGGCTTCAAAATGGAAGTCAGACAGTGTGCTGTGTGATGGGAGAGGTAGTGCTTTTGTTTCCACAGGAAACAAACAGCTATGGATTCCTTCAAAGTTAATTGAAGTCAGATTTGACAAGGGAGACTTCCTGAGAACTTTGGTAAAGACATGAGAGAAAAACCCAGGAAAGACTACAAGACAGGTCATGTGTATGCTGATCCCTCCCCATGGAAACAGTTCTGAGTTTGATGAGAGAGGATAAATCTTGTTGGCTTCAGAATCCTTAAGACTTATTATTACACACCATTCTTTAATATGACATGGACAGAGGTTTGGTTATACAGTCCAAATGGACTGATAAAGTTGACAGATGCCTTTTCCGTGCTCATATAAAACAGAAAGCCATCTTTAGCTGACTTGTACACACCGTACATTCTATACTTGAGTTAATACATATATATATATTTGTTACCTTTAAAAGTTTGTGTGTTTTCAGAGCAAAAGGACCAGACACTGGTGAAGACAAGTAGCTCAGGTGACTTAGCCTCCCAGAATGCCTCTGGTACAGTTTCTTCAAAATTCTGCATCCAGAAAAATTTCAAAACTGCTAGTGGAGATGGTCCGGCCTTACAGACTACTCTAGCCAAGGTCTCATATAACCTCTACACTTTCCCATCACATAGAAATTAAACAAATCATAATGCAGCTAGCCCTCCCAGGACTTATTCATTATTCCAGCTTTCTTAGAGAGCCCCAAAGATGTCATCACCCCCAACATTAGGAAGCAGTCTAGAGATCATTGATCTCTAAGCTAAATCCTGGTTTTCATAATTAATAAGAAGTCCCTGTGTCATTATTTGAAGCTGGCAGTCTGGATGACAAAGTTTACTACATCTCGTTGCCTTTCTTTAGTTGTCTTTACTTATCTACTTATAGTCTTTTTTAACAATTAACCAAACCATGGAATTTTTGTGTCTTTATCTCTTTGTCTTCTCTCTCTCTCTCTCTCTCTCTCTCTCTCTCTCTCTCTCTCTCTCTCTGTGTGTGTGTATGTGTGTGCATACATGCGTGTGCATACATGCATGAATGTGTGCATACATGCCTTGTGTGCATGTATGTGCATGCATCTGTGTGTGTGCGCATCTGTGTGTGTGCTGTGCCTGAAGGGTTTGTAAAAAGTTATGAAGTAATGCTGGGCGGTGGTGGCACATGCCTTTAATCCCAGCACTCAGGAGGCAGAGGCAGGCAGATCTTTGTGAGTTCGAGACCAGCCTGGTCTACAAGAGCTAGTTCCAGCACAGGCTCCAAAGCTACAGAGAAACCCTGTTTCAAGAAAACCAAAAAAAAAAAAAAGTTATAAAGTATTGAGAACAAAATCTAGTCCCCTCGAAGAATAACAAGCACTCTTAACCAATGAACCATATCTTCTTCACCTACAACTACAACTTACTTTTTGAGACAGGATGCCTCCTTGACCCAGAAGATTTCTGACTAGGCTAGCCTGCTGGCCTAGAAGGTACAGGGATCCTTATGTCTTTGCCTTTCAAAAGAGTTGTTTATGTCAGTGTCCCTGCCTTTGACACTGAATTTGGAGATCAGACTTAGGTCTTAATTTCACTGCAAGTGCTTCACCAACAGAGCCATTTACCCAAACCAAGTCATGAGATTTCTGTTAACTATAAAGATTTCAGGACTGTTCCTCTAGGCACATAAATCCCCTGAGGCCCTATTCCTATGACTCCCTACTTGCTGTTGTGTTTCCATGGTAATTAGAACCTTCTTAATCTCACTACAAAATGTTCTTTCCAAAAGTGATCCTTTTGTATTTTCCAATTCTTTTAAATGCACAGCTGTTCTAGATGCTCAGTTCAAAATGTTTTGAATAATTATTGAATATCTTTAATTTCCCCCATAAAGAGAGCTGTCAAGTCCTCTCAGTAGTACCTACAACATTACATCATAAACCTTTGAGATACATCCCTGCCAGGTTTTACATTCTTGCTCACAATACCTAGCCCACACTTTTCATATCACAGCTATCCTACTAGTCCTATGGGATTCCCTATTGTTCAACCAGGAGGTCTTTAATTTTCATTAGATTCCTAAAAATCAGAGCTCTAGGCTACTTTTCAATCTTACTTTGTCTCTCCTTTTAATATCACTGACCCTATGCATCTCATACTTGCTGGAAAAGGAATGTCTTCCTATCTCAATATATTAAGGCTCTGGTCTCGTCTAAAAACCTCAGCAAATGACTGAGTACACTTCCATAAAGAATTGTATGATATCTACAAGTAGAAATCATTTACTACCCTCTGAGATTATTTTCTATTTGAGTGTGTGTGTGTGTGTATTACTTGGATTCAAAGCCAAGGCAAATACATTTTTTCAGCATTTTATTCTACTCTAAACTACATCTTGAGCCTTCCTTGGAAACTTCTTTATAATTTTGTTTCTGACTTTGCATGGAAATCTCTAGTGTCAAGGGAGGTATTCTGCAATTAATTAGGATATCACTGAGAAAAGGTCAATAGCTCCTCACAGAGAAAAATATAATATGAAATTTGTGTGGAAAAAAAGGAATCATATTTGCCATTTATTAGCTCTTTTATCACATTGTTTTACAAAGTAAAATTGGCAAGTATGCCAGACAATCATTAAATCATTGGCATTTAAGTTTCGATTTGTCATTTATATGCAACTTCCTTTAGTTAAAATCTTCATCAATTTTTAAAGTATATTCTTAATGTGACTATAATTCAGTCATCAATTCTAGAAATGTCTGCACTGGGTATTATACTATCAATTTTGAAAATAGTAGAGTAAATGAGGTATTGGCCTTGTTTTCATGGCATTTACAGTCTATCGGGGTAAACACATGTCACAGCAAAATATACACTTAAGTTACTGGAGCTTAAGGAGGCTGTTACTGTATTCAGCAGTGAGAAAAAGGCAAACAAGGGTACTCAGAGAAGTATTCAGCAAAACCAGTTGTGATAAGAGGCCAGGAAGCTAATGTTCTAGGAATGGAGCCTAAAAGTCCTTGGGACAAGAAAGAGCTGGGCATGTTTCAGACAATGAAGGCCAACTCTTTGAAGAAAAATGACTAAATGATTAATCAAATAGAAGTGAAGTTCTTAGCAAGTTTGCTGTGGGACAATGGCCTTTTATCCTGTCACTTGTATTATTTTAATAAAATACTGATTGACTAGTAGCCAGGCAGGAAGCACAGGTAGGGCAACCAGGCAGGAAGTAGAGGTAGAGCAATGAGAACAGGAGAATTCTGGGAAGAGGAAAGCTCAGTCTGCAGTCATCACCCAGACAGAGAGGAAGCAAGATGAGAATGCCTCGCGATCAAAGGTACCAAGCCATGTGCCTAACACAGGCAAGAATAATGGGTTAATGTAAGATGTAAGAATTAGGTGATAAGAAACCTGAGATAATAGGCCAACCAAATTATAATTAATGTAGGCCTCTGTGTGTTTCTTTGGGACTGAAAAGCAGTGGGACTAAATTGGACAGAAAGCTCTGTCAACACAAGTTATTTATCTTTGGTAAAGAATTTGAATCTGTCCTGAGAGGAATGGAAAAATTACAAAGGACATTAAGCCAGATGATGTGGCATAATTTACAACTTGTAACTTCACTTAAGTAACTTAGTGTGGTTGGGTATGTTGGGGCATGTGAGTTTAGAGAATATGCTAGGCTATTGATGATCAAGTCTAAGAAAACGAGAAAAAGCTGTTTATATTTCTGTATTGATGGCAGAGCATGGGCCTATGGGATAAACTGTGAGACTGCAGGTAACATATATGGAAAAAACAAAACCAGAAAAAATACACTTTATCAAATAAAGAAGTTTGAGGAGATTTAAGGAAGAACATTTTTCCTTTGTTGAATCTCCTCAGTTTAAAGATACTGGAATACAAGGTCAGATGACAACAAGCTGTGTTCTTCTTGGAGCTCAGAGAACAGACTGGGACTGATGCCCAACAAATACATTCTGAAGTTGACAATAGTACATGCCATTTTGAGTTTTAGAAGTGAGTGAGTCCATCCAGGGAGAATAAGTTCTGACAAACTTTAAGTTTTAAGGCTAGCAAACAAAAACAAAAGCCAGGCAAAGAGTAAAATTCACCACAGGAAGAAAATACCATAACTAAAAAAGATGTCTTAGAAATAAAGCCTACTGAGCACAATATTTCTGAAAATTTGAGTTTTAAAAAAATACAAACAGATAATTAGTTTCAAGCCAACTTTTCTCTGATAACCATTGCCATATTACCATTGATGGTTATAAAGTATCCAGGGCTAACAGAACTCAGAAGAAATAACTTGTACTGAGAACAACCTCACTGCTAGTGGTAAAAATATCATAGAATAGAGCATTATGAGATTACCTCTAGAATTGAGTTTAATGAACTATTTCCAAAGCTCTGAACCTGCCCTTGTCCAGTTTCCTTAGTCTTTTCACAGATAATAGATTTTTAATAAGCCAAAACCCATTCGACTTGTCTGACATATTTATCTTGCCTCATTGTCTCCTTTTCCCTCACACAAAAATATCCACTAAGAATACTCTACACGTCATTATCTAGTGTAGTACTCACCAGAGGAGGGTATTTACATTTGGTCAATCTAGATAATATTTTTAAAAATTAGTTTTTAATATTGCCAGGCATAGGACAAGTAGCCACATAGGTCAGTTGATATTGTAAATAATTCAGATATAAAAAACTCCTGCCAATTGTTTGATATATGTTGAATATGTCAATGATCTTTCTACATTTCGTCAACTCTATTAGACTGTTTCTTAAACCATTGTGATTATGCTCTAATAACTCATTTTATCTTTTATGATTAGACTTAGCACTTCACACCACTTGTCTAATATCATTCTCCATTTCTTAATATTAAAAGAGCCCTCAATTTTTTGTTTGTATCAGACAGGGGATACTCTGTCCAATTTAGAAAGTACCTGATCTACAATGGCCATATGACCTGGTTCTAATAAATGAGATATAAAAGAAAGTCTCTTGGTGCAGTTTCCAGAAAACTTGTTCTTCAAGGAGAATGGTACAAACAGGCAACATGCATCCATTCTTTTTTTATCTCATCCTTCTTTTTTCTTTGTCCTTGGAAGTTGGACACATTAAAGGATGTCTAGGGGAATGAGAATAAAATTTATGCTTTGAGAACAGGACATAGCACTAGTGAAAACAGAAAACGTTTAGGACTTGGGTGTACGCTGACACCCACCTCACATCCATTTAAGGAGTGCCACCATGTAGAATTAGAGGGCCAACAACTTTGTTCTAAGCACTGTTCTGGCTGATATGCTATTTTAAAATGTCACTGGTGATACTCCCCTAATGCTGTGTTGTTCATGGTAGGAAGCCTTCCTCTTCGTCAGAATAGGAACCCAACAGTTCCTGACATTGCTGAATTTGTAATTGCAAACTGTATGATTTCCTTCAAATTGCAGTCATGAGCTAGAGAAGTCCCAGAAGAAATGGGAACTGATTGTGTAATTAAGAGGCGGCTCTTCATTATCCTTTCTTGCACCTTAAATTGGACCCCTGGGCAGTTATTCTAGGAACAAGGGGCAATGAGAAAAACAATAAGCAGTCTATTTCCCATTCTCACCCTGGGTATAGAGCATGCAGGAGGGAAGTCTCTGATTAAGCTTATGCAAACTAAAATAATTAAACACATGTGGACTGGTATCTGAATATATTCTCTTTTTGGAATCTGAAAATCATGCATTACTGAAAAGGAACACATCTCAGGAACTATCAGTCAGATAAAGCATTTTTAAAGACCGACTTTTTTTGAGAAGAAATTCATGTCAATTTTCAGTTTCTATCCATTTTATTTGTTAAGAAATGGTTAGAGAAAAATCTGCGCACCCTGTATGGTGATGGAACATGACTCACACACAAGCTAATCAAATGAAGAAAGGTCCTACATCATGCTGATTTTCTTTTTTGCCATTATTATGACTCTTTTTGAGGTTTTAATTTTAGTTTAATCAAAACTGAACTTTTGAAATTTGTGAAATTAGTTACGTTCACTTTTGAGTACTATTGATAAATTACCTTAACCTGCCAGAGTGGGTTTAATCATCTTTAGTTTTATTGTTAGAGGGTAGATTAACAATGTTGGCTCTTGGTTTTTGCATGATTGCTGGTTAGGTAGACATTTAGATGTTTGGAATTTACATATTTGTTGTAGTCTCAAAACAGTATTCTCAATCAGTCTCTGCTTTTGAATTAGAAGCTCTATTCAGTTCTCTGGCTAAACCCTGAATATGAAGAGTTCTAGACTAAATTTCAAGGTGAATCCATGGATCAACCTGGTGGTAAACTGAGCAAATGGTCCAAACTCAAAATTTTAAATTTATTCTTTGAGCCCAACCTAGAATAGTGTCCATATGTTTCAAACTTAGTAATGGTATGCCCATCACTGGCTATCTGTAACAGGAGGGATACTAACTTCCTAGTTACCTTTAACTCTCAACTTGACATGGCCTACAGTCACCTGAGAAGGGAGTCTTAATTGAGGGATTGTTTAGATTAGACTGTCCCATGGGCTTATCTGTGTGGGTTTTCTTGATTGTTAATTGATGTAAGAGGTACCAGCTGTATAATCAATGCAGTTTAACATACTGGAAAATTTGGACTTTCACTAACCATATTTCCAAATATTTCAATGAGGTTTATGGATTTAGATTAGAAAAGAATTCTCCACCTAAAAGGAAATCTAAAATGAAATATAATAAAATGTCATCAGATATCATTTTAGGTGATATTTTTATCAATGTATTTCACTTTAGTTTTTGTTGTGTTCTGAATGAAAATGTTCATTTAAAAGCAAAATTTTATATTTCATTATTTGTTTGAAAAATGAATCACAAAATTTGCAGATAAGAGATAGAACTAAAATATGATATAAAGTGAACTTATCCAGAATCAGAAAGATAAATGCTATGCTTTATTTTCTCCTTTATGCTGTTAGCTTCTAACTTTTAGATAAGAGAATTTTTTGTTGGAGTGTGTATATAGCCTCAAAAACAATTAGAAATGCATCCACAAGAAGGGGAAGATGATACTTGGGGGATAATTTTGAAAGAATAAATTGACATATGTGGAGTAAAAAGAAAAGTGGAAGTAGGAAGACCGAGGGTGAAGGTGGAGCAGAAGGGACCAAAACTAAGTATGTATGAAAATGCTTTAAGGTAATTTCTTACTTTTCATGCTGATTAAAAAATGAATCAAAAATAAAAATAAAAGCAACCCTTTCTCCATTAAAATAGGAGTATCTAAAACAATGTATAACAAATAGAGGTGAAGTATTTTTATCGTAAATAAGAGCTCCCAACAAAGCGTTTCCAAGTTTCAAAGGCAACTAAGAATAAATTAAAGTTGAAAGAAATGTGGCTGGAAGGATACCTCAGCAGTGAAGAGCACTTACTACTCTTGCAGAAGACCTAGGTTTGGTTCACAGCTTGCACGTTAAGCAGCTCATTACCACCTGCAACTATGGTTCCAAGGAATCTGATGGGTATCTGCATGCATGTATATCCTTAGGCACACTCACATATAAATAAAATACAATGAATGCATACTTTTAAAAGACACATGAAAATGAAATATCTTTCCTCAAAGTAACAAGTACATTTAATCTCTATGATTTTGCTTAGTCTTCTCAAACCTAGATGCTTTCACATAAAAGACCAACATCCAAATATTACCTGTTATAAATCCAATCTAAGTGTACTCCAGAGAATTCTATACTACAAAAATAGGAAAAGCTTTTACTTTCTATTTAACTTATTGGTGTCTCTCTGAACTTTTAATTTATTTGAAGGCTATTCTTTTATGCTAAGCTTGAAAATACCTTGAATTGAGGGAGAGATGATGGAGGGGAAGAAGAGTGGAATGGAGTTTGATTATATTCATAATCACAACACTCCATGAATTATGTGTCCTGCAGAGGCATTGCACACAGAAGAAAAGTAAAAGAGTTTCCTGAATGGTGTCATTTGGAAGCACATCTGGTGATATTATTCAAAAGAATTTGAGAAGATAAGGAATAGAACACCAGGTAAAGGGGCAGGATTGTGGTATTTCCCAACTTTTCCATTGCAGTTGACCTCGTTAAAAAAAAAAAAAAAAAAAAAAAAAAAACATCTTTTCAATAAGGAGACAACTGGCAAATGCGAACCAGGAGCTCCTTCATCCCTCATTGCAAAGAAACCCAGGAGTCAATGGGGTTCTTGCATTGGCATCTGCCCATCTCTTCCTTCAGATACAGCCTGGAGAGCCTTGGCTTCCTGATCCAATCTTTGTTCAGTGTAACAACAGGGACTCCCCTCTGGGTTTCTGACCACAGCACAGGAACTGGGATTCCTGGTTGCCTGCAGAGCAGGACCAGCAGGGGAAAGGGCAAACTTGGGGGTGGAGGGCAGGGATGTGTGGAATCCAGGGGCTCCTGCAGCAGGGGCTGCCCAGGAGTCACTGGGGCTTACCCTGGCTTTCACTAATACTATTGAATCAGGAACATTTGTAAATACTGCTTATCCTCTGGAGTTATATTTCTCCTCAGGTTCAACTAAATATTCAGATTGTTATTTCAAAACACTCTCATTTCAAGAAGAGCACTACAGTGCACAGATATTGATGTTTCTATTTCAGAAAACAAGCTTCACCTCTCTAGGAGCCCAAGTCTCACTCGGATTCCTCAAACATAGGTTTTAGGTACCCCACAAAGCAGAATATGCTTATTGCTAGCAATAAAAAAAATCATGAGAATTTGTGACTTCCTTAGGGAATGCTTGCTGTACTGTGACTTTATTACCGAAATTTCTTCAGGTTTAAACATCTACCCCAATGGAAGATCTCTTGTGTTTTAAGAATACCTGGGAAATAGGAAAAGACCCTGATATTAAAACACCCAAGGCTCATGTAATCTCATCCAGACAACAATAATCAGGAAAAAAAAGAAATTAAAACAGCAGCATTTTTATTCACTACCTTAATGAAATCGCAATGTGAGGATTGGTGCAAAACTAAGGTAGGAGGCACCATTCACCTTTCCAGTGGCATTTAAAATGAACTATAGCTGATTGTCATTAATCCTAGATTCACATTTGCAGATTCACTTATTACTAAACTTATTTACATCTGTACTATTATTATTCACAGAGTGACGGAAGCATATATGTGAAATGATAGAAAATATTGTGATTTAGATTCATTTCTGGTTAGGGTAAAAAAAGTCACATTTTCTTCATTTTTAGTTTTAGTTTTCAAATCCTAAAAAAACTATTTTTTTATGGTCACTTCAGTGCTACATTTTGTTCTTCTTTGTGTTCTCATTTTGATGATTCAAAACGCATCTTGTAGTTTATTGAATAGCTTTCTTGTTTTGCTGAATACAAGAATGCCATGATATGTCTTAAATAAAAATATACATGTTAAGTAAGGCTTAATCAGACATGATAAGGACTTAAGTTCAAATTAATTATGCAGTTATATTCAAATGAAGTATGTTTGAAATAAATTTTAAAAAATTATGTATTGAGCCATCCTTGAAAATATTTTGATCAAAGGCAAAAACCTAATACTGCATTTCTCTTGGGTCTAATGATTCTGCATTTGTTAATTCAGTGTTCAATATGATCAGATTAGTTCCCACAAATACAAAGGACTGACTATACATTGGCCTATATTGTTGGGAAACATTGTTAGGTAGAACATCATGGATAACTAGTAAGCTATATGTAGTGTTTCTGGCTTTTTATTCTTACTTATAATATAATCAGGCCACTGTGAGATGACATCTCCATGTAGGACCTGTCCCTAATGAGCAATAAAATTCAGCGGTATGTATACAGATGTAGGATACACTTGCCCTGGAGAATCAGGCTCTGAACTATGAGCCAGCCTGCTCAGAGGTGAGAGAGATGGTGTAGGAGGGTTCTTCTGTATTTCTGTGCTTTCATTGGTTAATAAAGAAAGCTGCCTGGGCCTTTTGATAGGTCAGGACTTAGGCAGGGAAGAGAGAACAGTATGCTGGGAAGAAGACTGGGTCAGGGAGAGAGCCGCCGTGAAGCTGCCAGGGTCAGACATGCTCAATCTTCCTAGTAAGCCCACTACCTCTTGGTGACTTACAGACTATAAAGAATGGATTGAAATAAGATGTGAGAGTTAGCCAAGAAGAGGCTAGTGATAATGGGCCAGGCAGAATTTAAATTAATATAATTGTTGTATGGTTATTTCCGGCACAAGCTAGCTGGTGGCTAGGCCGGGTGGGAAGGAACAAAAGGGCCCATGTTCCTCTCAGGTGCTGGGAACAGCAACCCGCACCTACTTGCCACAAGAGGAAGAGACAAAGTGAAGCAGGCGTTGTTACCTACTTAAACTACATTTGAATTTTTCAAGACACTCAAACATTAAAGTTTAGCAATAAACTTCATTTTGGTAATTAAAAGAATAAACTTTCAAGATGAAATTCTAACACATTTTTATTCACATTCAGATGAATGCTCAGAGATCACTGTATCAATACAACGCTTGTACTAAATATCAAAATAGGAAATTAGATAAGTGTCACACCC
>JAQHUG010000406.1:769747-780351 GCA_028555095.1 Dicrostonyx torquatus | reverse complement strand
TTAATGTAGATATCTTATTCCCTTCTCCAATATCCACCCTTCTTCCATCTCCACACTCCCCCACCCCCAGGCTCTCCCCAGTTCTTCCCTTCTCCCTTCTGCCCTTTCTTTTCTAACACATCTTCCAACTCTCATTACCTTTTCTAACAAACAACAACCTAATCTATGTCTCAGAACATGAGTCCCGAAGGTCTCTTACAGAAAGTTCTAAGCTCTGATACAACTCCATTTCTCTTTGTACACTGAAGGATTGATGCTCAGGTTTATACATGGGCATTTTTACTAATTTGGGTCATGGAAGTATATTCTCTCAGGGACAGAGTCAGCTTTGTGTAGATGGACAATATAGAAGGCTGTTCATGTGTAATTCTAAGAACTTTTTAAGCAAAACCCTTCCATAAGGATGTCTCAAGTGACAGGTAAACAATCTGTTTTCATTTGGGGGGGGTAGTTGAGACAGGGATTCTCTGTAGCTTTGGGACCTGTCTTGAAACTAGCTCTTATGGACCAGGCTGTCCTAGAACTCACAAAGATTCACCTGCCTCTATCTCCTGAGTGCTGGGATTAAAGGTGTGCACCAGCACCACCAGCTTCTGTTTCCATTTTTGATAATGATGTTCATGGAGGGAAAATACACAATTTAATGTACATAGAAATTTAATAGCTTTCTACCAAATTATACACTTCAAATAAGCCACCCAATTACACTAGGCAAGGAGGCTCATGTTAGGTGAACATTGGGTGCCAAAGAGAAAAGAACAACAAACAATACCAGGTCATTATGAGAAGATCCCACCCTGAAGGCACTGTCCCTAACTGAGCAACTAGACTAAGGTAATACAAATAGAAAAGTACATACAGGACTTTCCACATACCTGCCAAACTTCATATATCTATATAATCTATACCTATAGCTGTCTCTCTATGTGTATATATACATACATACATATATATATATACTGCTATCAGAATTAAGTGGTAACATAATAATAATAAGAATAATCTTAGACATTGCTAATATTAATGAATTAATATTAAGCTAACCTAAAAGCAATAAGACAATATGGAAACAACCTGATGCCACTCTGGAGCTCCACTGTGTAAGGAGATATCTGTGAAATGAGTGTGAAAGCAAAAGTCCTGATCTGCCACTTGTAAGTTATTGGGTACTAACCGTCAACCTTACTCCATTTCCCAACATTAAAATGAAGAAAGCAGAAATTCCATTTCACGTACCTTCAATTATAACAACACAAGAAACCACCAGAAACAGTGGTTACTTCAAAGAGCATTGCCCTCTGGTTCAGATTGTGACTCTGAGTAAACTATAGAGCAAGGTACACGGGAAGGTAGATGATATAAACTTAGACAGTTAAATTGATAAGAGAGCTGCCAGATAATGGTCAAAAGATACAAGCAGTTTCAGTCTTGTTAATATAAAGTATTTCAAGACTGAGAGAACTAGAATCATTCAGTTACATTTTTCCTCTCCTGGATGATGCTCATGTCAGCGTTCCATCTCTTGGACTTTCATCCTCTCGTTTTACTCTGCGGACCACTCTTGCTTTGCCCTATTCTGATGGGGAAAGGTTTTAGCCAATCAAGCTAATAGCCACGCCCACCATTAGCTAATTATTTGGGTTGGACCATCAGGTCCCCCTGATGAATAAAAGGGACGGGCCAGTGTGCTTGCTCTCTCTCTCGGCCTGGTGCTCTCCCTCGGAAAGCGTGGGATCCTGGATCTGGTATCGTGAGTTTGTTTATATTCTTTCATCTATTAAAATACATATATTCTAAAGATAGTTGGCTTGGGTAATTATATCATTAATTACTTAGACACTCTTCTTTATGTGGATAATTGATGGTTTGGGATCCAAAAGCAAGGGAAAAAGCTGTGTTTCTTTCACTGGTAATTCTATAATTCAACTTGGACTTTAATCTTACAGTTTCTTTCCCAAGTTTCTGGGTGAAACTGGTTTCCTCCATCGGCGTTTCTGAGTGAAATACTAGAAATCAGGATAGAGTGTCAGCAGGCATAGACATCTTTTACTTGATATCAACTTGCATAGAAATTGATTCAGATAAGACAGTCTTTTCACATATACCCAAGTCAAGAGTTATTGCTTATAAAAGTAATAATAAAGCTTTAAAGTATAATGGCATATTCCTTAGCTTCTTTGAACAGCAATTTTAAGTGGGGTAAATAATGAAAAGGGGCAGACAAAACAATCTGCCTGTAGGTGATGTCAGGCTGACAGATTGGCTATTACCTCCACAGACCACACCCTCCAGGTCTTCACAGCGCCGGTCATCACACTCGCAGGTCTTGCCATACACTCTGCTGTCCCCTGGAGGGTAACAAGTGCATCTGCCACACTCGCATTTGCCTACAAGGTATCCAAAAAGAGCAGGGTTAGGAGAGGCAGTCTCAGAAGGTCCTTCAGAGAAACAAGCATGTTCATAACTCAAATCTCCTGAAGTATCCAGCAAATGCTTTTTTCACCTTCTCTACAACATGATAAAGGTCAAACACAAATGCTAAGAAATCTGTGGATGGAAAGAAGAGTGGCTAGCACAGAAGTTTGCCAGGTTTTTTAGGCTACTTTTGTTTCAATTAACCTTGAGGGAAAAGTCCATGATGAAACTATTTAATACTTACTTTAGCTTGAATGTACTTCAAATTAAAATTATTAAAAATGATTGCAATAAAGCATCATCTATGCATAAACTATTCATATATGATCAGTATATATTTCACTTAATTTAATGTAATTTTACTATTTTAAAATTCTTTTAATTAGATGTAGAGCTTCACATGAAAAAAAAATCATGGAAATATTTCTGTTTGATAACTTAGTGATTATTTGTGGGCAATTCCCTAGCTTGTAGAATTCTTTTAATATGGAACAAATATCAAAACCTATGACCTCCTAAGTTATTATTATATTTAGCCTAAAATCTCAAAGCACAAGCATTTTACAGAGTGAGTTTGGTTCATGCTTAAGGAAGACATCAGCTAGTGAGATGACTCTTGCCATCATTATTTTTTGAGTTGTACCTAGATAACAAACACTGATTCCTTGAATTGTCCCATTTTTTTTTATAGTACCACACATTGACAAGTGTATTATACCCATTTGACAAGACAAGAAATTGGGATATCATTGAGGTTAAGTAGTTGTTCATGGTGAATCAACAAGTAAGGATTATATTCAAAATTCATACCCATTATCACTAACTTTAAATCTTATTTACCTACCTATTAATTTATATTACATCTTAATATGATACCATGAAACCACACAGGAAGAAATTTCCTTTTGTCTGAGAAATCAGACCAGTTTGCCAGAAATTCATCTGGGTGACAGTGCTTCAAGACATCTGTTACTCCCAGTCATTAGCCCAACCATCATAATTACACACCCACTGACATGATCCCATGATGCTTCAGGGCTGGCTCTGCAATGCACTTGTATCTTGCTAAAGAAATTTGAAACTGGTGATGATGGAGGGAAAGAAATATAGTATTTAGAGTCACACAGTCTCAGAGCTGAAATTACAGATGATCTAATGCAGTGATTCAGTCTTTCTGGCAGAAGTGATGGGATGAGTGTCCCCTTCGAATACTGTGAATAATGAGATACTTTCAAATCAGTGTTTTGTTTTTTTTTCTGGCTTCAGAACAACTGCTCTTTCTACTTGAGAATAGCACCAACTTCAGCAAAAGAATAGGGTCTCGTCCTGAATGACAGTCCTTCGTCCTTGGTGGCCAGAATGGAGGCACAGAAAACTTCTTACTAAAGTTCTGGTTCTCAAGGATGAAAGAAAGGTACAGGCTCCTCGAAGAAACAAAGACTTAGCACAGCAGTCAGCACCAGCAACTTTTATCTTGGCTCTTACTGCCTTCCCAAGCTGTTGCAGAGACTAATGATAAAAGTAAATTCTGACTCTGAGCTCTTTATAAAATGTCTTTTATCCCATGAATAAAACACACAGTCAAGGGAGGCTGAACACTGAAGACACTGATATCACTGGTGTACCTACTTGTTGCGGCTTTTGTACTTTCTGCTGTCTCGTCTGTAGAATCCCACCAAAGTGAGAAGTCAATATAAATCTGAGTTCTCTCTAAACCCATCTTCCCACTCATATGTGGTTACATGGTAGAACTGTTCCTTCTCTCTCGCCTTTTATCACTTCACTACTAAGGCACTGAGTAGAATTTCATACTAGATAATCATGCCTAAATCCTATTAAAACAATGAGATCTTCACAATCCAAACTATCTGTGAGTTTTTGATCCTGTTGGCAGTTAGTAAAGGTCTCAGCTACTGAACTAGAAAGACAATGATATTGCAATTTATTATCTTAAGTTAAAAAAGTTCAATTTAATCTACTTTTATTTAAGAAATTATATAATTTTTTAGATTGTTCTAAATGTTTGAAGATATGAATGTGGTTTCACAAACTACTATAAAAGGAGAATCATGGCATATATGTCTAATGTTAATATGAACCATTTTGTGATATATTATCAATAAAAATCACTATAATTTATTGATTTAAATAAATGAAAACCAGTATTTGGTCTATAAGACAATTCAGAAAGAGGAAAACCTATGTGATAAGGCATTAATTCAGTCAATATGACCAGTATAATCCAATAAAAACTTACCTAAGGTATATTATATTCTAAATTGGACTACATACTCTTATTAAATGTAGATAACATAGATAGTTGTTAACACAAAAAGCCAATACAATGATACTTTCTTTCTTTCTTTTTTTTTTTTTTGGTTTTTTGAGACAGGGTTTCTCTGTAGCTTTGGAGCCTGTCCTGGAGCTAGCTCTTGTAGACCAGGCTGGTCTCAAACTCACAAAGATCCACCTGCCTCTGCCTTCCGAGTGCTGGGATTAAAGGTATGCACCACCACCACCCGGCACAATGATACTTTCTATATAAGACAGTAATCTCAACTATGCAGCAGTATTTTAAGGATTATATAAATACATATGTAAGGGAATAATAATAAAGGAAGGAAGATAACTAAGAGATAAGGTAAAAATAGAATTTACATATTTCATGTATGACACATAAACCCCAGAAATACTTTAACTCAGGGCACTGACAAAATGGATCCAGAAAAAAACATTGAGTGAGGTAACCCAGACCCAGAAAGACAAATGTAATATGTACTTACTCATAAGTGGTTTTTAGACACAAAGCAAAGAAAAGTCAGCCTACAGTCCACAACCCCAGAGAACCTAGACAATAAAGAGGACCCTAAGAGAGACATACATGGATCTAATAAAGAAATAGAGTAGTCAGGTGAGATGGCACATGCCTCCCAGATTTTGGGAGACAGAGGCAGGCAGATCTCTGTGAGTTCAAGGCCAGCATGGTCTACAGAGTAAGGTCCAGGACAGCCAATGATACACAGAGGAACCCTATAAGAGAACATCAATAAAATAGACTCACACTAGTTCAGAATTGGGTATAATGAAGGGTTCTTTATTTAGGGGGACATCACAGAATACAGTCCTCCCCAGGGGCTGGCACCAGGAAACGAATCTAGAAGGCAGACAAAGATGAGAGGGGGAAAGTTTTATAGCTGCATTTATAGTGTGAGAGACCATGCCCAAGTAGGCTGGTATCTTAAAGGCTATTGGCTGAAGGAGTTCCCACAGCACCTACCCCTTCTGTCTAAATAAGAGAATTCTAATCTTAATACAGTACTATATATAATAACACTAAGAACAAATATCAAAAATAAAAATTAGAATTACAACCAGCATAAAAAGTGTCGAGTAAGAAACATATGCTAAATGTCTCAATAATTATCTTATCCTAAGGAGTCTAAGTTTTGTGTTAGAAATAACTTAGCCAAGTCATGAGAGAAGTTACTATGACTATCTAATCTTCAATCCCATCAAAGACCTGGGAAGGGAAATAATGATTTCTGAGTAAACAGGGAGTACAATCAAGCAACTTTTAAAATGTGCAATAAATGACAGAGACAACTGGCTTCCTGGGTATTCACCCAAAGTCTCATTTGCAACATTGGAGCAAACAGCTTTGTTTAAGGCCCAGAGTCATTGACAGACCATTTTCAGAGGAAGGAAATTTTTTTATAACCATCTTACCCTGTCTTGGTAAAGTTTAGCAGACTTTTTACTTGTATCCTGCTTGTCCTGTCCAAGCACCATCCATTTTGTTAGTGGTTGAGGCACAGACAGTTCTTTACCCAAAGACCAGTTTTCCAAGAAGAAAACAAGATCCAGTGGAGTGTCTTCAGTGCCCAGCATGCTCTTGGGAATAGATTGGTGCTGCCAGGAGCAATTGTGTCTCATGTCAATAAAACCCTAAGTTATGTAAATGTCATATTCTACATTTCTTTGAAGTGGTTAAAGATTACCTATCTATAAAGAATACAATTTCTATGTATCTAAAGAACCTGATTAGTTTAACTATAAGTGTGACAAACATTTATGACTATTGACCTATAATTCTTAATGCCTATATATATTAAAGACTAAGATATCATATTAGAATATTGAATAATCTTAACGTAATTGTGCAGTAAATGACGACAATGTTCCCAAAATGTAGACAATGTATAATTATCTTGATCAGAGGTAGAATGTATAGTGCAATATAATAAATACATCCTAAAATTGTATCAATATACAAAACATCTTAAGCAGAAGTAGAAACTTGCATGCATACAATATGACAGAATGACTTTGCTTAGGTGTACAGACATTGTAAACAGAAATAGGAACATGTTCAATATGACAAATATAATTTGAATTTGTATCAATATACAAGAATCTATACCAATGTAACTGCCTATAAATAATAGCTCACAATCATTCATTTTATTACTATTATAATTAGTGTGAGTAAACTCACATTAATTACCTATTATTTCATCCAAAACCCTGTCTCAAAAAACCAAAAATTAAAATATAAAATGAAAGAAATAGAGAAAAAGGCACATAAAATTGGAAAATACACAAAGAATCTGGATATTGTATGTTATTTTTTGTCTTTGAACTGTTTGACTGTTAAGGAGCATCTGCTGCTAAAAGACATTTGATTTTAAATGCTGCTAGATTAATCCAACCTATATATTTTGAAAATACCTTGAATTCAAAATTTAAGTCAAAAGATATATTACTGTGGGAGGGTCCACCTGTATTTCTGTGTTTTGATTGGTTAAATAAAGAGCTGCCTGGCTTGCTTGGGAGCTGGCAGCTGGGGAACACAACACACACGCACCCCTCTCCCCGCTACTTACAACATATTACTTTAAAGAAGAGGTTTTGCTTTTTGTTTCCACATAAAATGAGAAGCTGTAGATTCATTCTGGATTAAGAAAAATCAGATTGATTGAGGAAGACCCTCCTGAAGTATCCCCAATAGGAGCAGATGTCCCAAATTATTCAACATTTCAGAGAACCTCTGTTGCAGTTTCCTCTGAGTTCTACATCCAGAACAGCTTCAGGCCTGCTTACTGAGATGATCCAGCCTCACAGAGTACTCCAATCAGGACTTGTGTATAATCCTATTTTTCTAGGTATTCCAGAAGATTGTCAGCACCCCCAATCAGCAGGAAGTAGCCTAGAAAACTATGCCCACAATCCCCAAAAATGGATTATGAATGCTTGTCTTTGTTTAGTGCGTTGTTATGTATAATTGTCAGGAAAAATCTAAGCAAAGAAGATTACTTTCCAAGTTTTTGTTTTGAAAAGAAAAAAAAAGGGATGTGCTGTGGGATACTGGATACACTATAAAGATTTGTCACTCATATTGGTTTAATAAAATGCTTATTGGTTAGTAGCCAGACAACAGGGTGACCAGAATAGAAGAATTCTAGGAAGAGGAAAGGCAGGGATAGAATCACCAACAAAGGTAGAGGAAGCAAGATGAAAATGCCTTACTGAGAATATGTACCAAGCCATGTGCCTAATTATAGACAAGATTGATGGTTACTTTAAGTTGTAAGAGCTAGTTAATAATAAGCCTGAACTAATAGGCTTGTTTATAATTAATATAAACCTCTGTGTGTTTCTTTGAGACTGAATTCTGTGGGACCAGGGAGTAGAGAAAATTCCATTTACATTTATTATTTTATAAAGACATATTTTGTTACAGAATTGGAAGGAAGCATTTTTCATGCATATGCTGAATTAATGTGGTACCAATTGAAATATAATATCTATGTTTAAACTTGAAACTTTTCTCAAGTAAATAACCACATATATTATGAAACAAAATAAATAACTGTCTCTGTGTGCATGTGTATTTTTTTGAAAAACCTAACATAAAGTAAGTCTCCTATCATACAAAAGTGAGACTATGAAATGATCAAATGATATATAATTAAATGCAATGTCCCCCACTATAGCAAATAAATTGTCAATAAGGGAAAATTAAGAAAATAAAGAGAAAAATAAAATGTATTACCTTAATAACAATAATTGCCTTTTACTATGAATAAAACTTGGAAAGCTCTAAGATTATAAAAAGTAAATATCTGCTCAGTTCTGCTCAAATTCACATTGGAACACTTTGTGAGTGAAATATGATACGAAAGAAAAAAACATAAAGAACACATACAAAACAAACATTGCTTGGTGGGATAGCAGAGGCAAAATATAAAACATGAAAAAACTACTAAAATAATTCTGATTATGAACAGGGTTTATGAGTTACTATATATCAAGCATTAATAAAATAAATTGCATATATATTGCATATGTGTGTATGTGTGTGCGTATCAGGCTTTGAAAGCAAAATCTTAAAGTAAATTTAAGAGCAAAGAAATAACACATCATTCAGGATTATTGACTATTCCCATTAACCACCAACTGACCTATTCTTTTGATTAAATAATAAAATCTCACTAGGATTTCTATACATATTGTACACCAAGATATTTTTAGAAATGAGAAGTAGCAACAATTAAAACGCCATTGAATAAGAAAGATGAAATCCTTTTCTAAGATGCAATCACCTGGTTAAAGGAGGTTGGATTTGAAGGGAAGCAGAAACAAACAGAAGCTGCATTGAGAATAAAGATACAAAGTCTAGAATATGGAACACTCTGTTAGTATGAAATGGCAAGATGGAGCCTAAAGAAAAGACATTTTTCCATATACATGATGTTTGGTTAAATGGCTATGAAACAAAATATGAACAATTTGATAAGGAGCCTATAATTGCTAAAAAAAAATTAGTAGTGCAAAGGAGAACCACAGACTGAGTGATGATGCCAGCAACACATAAATCTGACAAATCTGACTGGCTTATATTCTCATTATTCAGAGGACTCTAAAACAACACAATCATTAAAGATGTGGTCAAATTAGCTGATAGGGCACCTCTGCAAGTGGGAAGTTGACATAGACAGTAAATACATGAAAAAAGACTCCTCTTACTTAAACTAGAATGCAGTGAGTTATTTCTTCAGACCAGTCAGATTAACAAGAATTTCAGAACAGATCACAAGAAGCACTGGAAATGATTTTGAAATGGAAGTTGTGCAGAGGATGCTAGTATATATAGGTAAAATTTTGGGGTTATTTGACATTATAAGTTAGAGTTGATATAAAAATTCTAGAAACTAACAATTTGATTCTTGGTTCTATTAACTAGAGAAAAACATACATTTTTGAACCATGAGATATTCCAGAACACTCAGACACACTCTCCCTTATCAAAGGATAATACAATGAAATGCCAATGGTTGTAATTTATGAAACTTATCATTTTATTGTTTTTTAAATTATTTGTGTGGGGGGTATGCATGTGCACACACACACATGGGAACAGGTTTCCATGGAGGCCAGGGTACCCAAGTAGACAATTTGGACCTGCCTGGTGTGGGTAATAGGAACCCAACTTGTGTCCTATGGAGGAATAGTAGGTAGGCATCTTTGCTGCCTGGGGTACCAGCCTCCAGCAGCAAAGGGATCAAAGGGAAATCCATGGAGTGGACATACTGTGACTTTTTTATCTGAGAAGGTAAAGGGAAAAGACACATACACTCTCTTGATGGTTTCATTCATAACTCTCTTTTATTCTTTTTTTTGCATTCTTTCCTTCTATGTTCTATACTCTCTTTTCTTATCTCTGTCCAGAAAAGTCCCTCTGTCTTTCTTGATGTTTTCCTTTTAACTCTATCTTCATTCTTGCTCATTCTCTCATTTCTGATGTTTCCTTTCAGACTCTATCTTTATTCTTGATGTTTCACTCTAATTCTACCTTTTTCATTCTTATTCTCTCTATTTTTCCTTACAGCTTACACACCCCAGCAAAACCTTTCACACAACATAAACATTACAATGTGGCTACATTCTACTTTCCAAGAGAAAGATTACAATGAAAAAACAGCATGCTATTCAAATACCTTATGTGATTAAACATTTTACGTATTACAGATGAAAAACAAATTATCCCCAAGAACCCATGTACATTCATACCCACACAACTTGTAGATTAACAGAGTGTAAGCAAGCGAGTTATTTTTATCACTCAGTTCTTTTATTGGCCGACTGCATATTGTGGTTACAAAAAAAGAATCAATCACTTTATTATTTGT
>JAQHUG010000406.1:749425-759594 GCA_028555095.1 Dicrostonyx torquatus | reverse complement strand
GAGACATATGTGGATCTAATCTACACGGAAAATAGAAAAAGAGACGATCTCCTGAGTAAACTGGGAACATGGGGACTATAAGAGAGGGTTGAAGGGGAGGTAAGAAGAAGGGAGGGGTGGTGTAGGAGGTTCTTCTGTTCATGTGTTGCTTTCTTTGGTTAATGAACAAAGAAATTGCCTCGGCCTTTTGATAGGGCAGAACTTAGTTAGGCAGGGAAAACAGAGCTGAATTCTGGAAGAAAGAAGGCAAAGTCACAGAGAAGCCATGGATCCTCTGCCTGAGATGGACACGGGTTAGAATCTCTGGTAAGCCACTGCCACAGGTGATACACAGCTTAATGGAGATGGGTTAAACCAATATGTAAGAGTTAGCAAATAAGAAGTTAGAGCTAATGGCCAACTAGTGTTTTAATGAATACAGTTTCTGTGTGGTTATTTGAGGTGTAAGCTAGCTGGGCAGATGGGACAAACAAGGGACCCCTCCTCTTGTAAGAGAACAGAACAGAGAAAAATGTATAGCTCAATAAAATAATAAAAAGAAAGAAAGAAAAAGAGAGAAAGAAATTTAACTACAGAGAAAAATATTGTTAATGTCAATAAATTTTTCTCATCTTTTTTATCTACAACTACATATACATAGTAAATAATGCAGCATAATTTTACTGAAACTTGTAAAAACTATTTTAGTTAGGAGATCATTGAAGATCAAGTTTAATCAATTCTTCTGCTATTCCTTTTTATCAAGTTTAATCAATTCTTCCGCTATTCCTTTTTATAACTAGTATTTTGACTGGAGGTCAACTTCAATATGTAATTGTTTCATAAAAGGAACAAGAGTAAGTCAAATGTCAGCCCCAAAGCACCTTGCTGATAGAATTCTGAGTACACATTAATTTTCTTAAAGCTTGATGACTTATTCACTTATATCATGTGTTTCATTTCTGGGAGTAAAAAAGAAATTGTTCTACAGTAATCTCTCCATACATTCATGAACATAAATACATATGTACATTGGTACACAAGAGCTGAGACACCCATCGGTCATGGGATATTGGCTTTGCGGCTGTACTCATGCCTATATAAAAGCTAGGTTAAAAGTGAAACATTGCTTCTACTTTGTTATTTGTAGATGATCAGTATTCACCATTCTAATTATTTTAGAACACAAAGAGAAAGTATCTAAGATTTAAACCAAGCAAAGCAGCATTAGAGAATTTCATCATGGGATGATTCTTGATGTTAAGAAGATTTTTTTGTCTTGATTATATCTTTTCTTTAATACTAAAAATGTCTTACATGAAGCTTAACCATATTCACCGTTATTTCACTGGTCAAGTCTCTTCTATCTCCCTGCGGTGGTGTGAAAGAAAATTGTCTACCATAGGTTCAGATATTTGAACCCTTAGTCTCTATTTGGTGGCTGTTTGGGGGCAGTTATTGAGTCTTTAGGATGTGTAGCCTTGCTAGAGGAAGTATGTCACTATGGGTAATTTTGAGTGTTTATAAGTCTTGCTCAGCTTCCTGTTCACTTGCTGCTTCTGGCATGTGAGAAAAGATGTGGTTTCTCAGGTTCCTGCCGCCATGGCTCCTCTGTCATTATGGAATGTACCTTGAAGCCTCAAATCAAAATAAACTCTTTCTTCCATGGGTCATAGTATTTACCGCAATAACAAAAAATTAACTAATACACTTGCATCCCAACAACATGTCTTCTTTTTATGTTGTTAAAATTGTTTACTGTTTATTTTTATTTGATAATATACTACTCTTTTAAGTATTATTAAAGATCAAATCTATACTTTGGGTTTACAGACATAGAAATGTTATTAATAATCAGAAGAAAAGTAATGTTAAAGTCATAAATGTTTCTTTCACTTAAACCAAGTGGCTCTTGGTTTTAGTCTTGTGGTTTTGCTCTATTACCAATGAGCTTACATATGTGAGAAAAATTACAACGGGAATTTGCATCTCCTGAGGACAAATTATTAGTGCATTAATTTGACTAAATTTATCATGTCTACCACCCAGATTGTTGCTGCATTTACATAGTCATGTCTAGCAACTGCTTTTTGCACTATATCCACTCCTCCCACACAAGAAATCAGATAAGAGAAAGCAAACACCTATTTTGTGCCACCAGTACAGCTGTGATACAGCGATGTGCTCCTATTTCACAGGCAGGGGAGCTTTGGTAAACTTTCTCCTTTTCGCCAAGAATCCAAATGTCTTTGCTTTTTAACAAGCCCATCATTCTTTACATCACTTTCACCAAAGTTGTTTGAAGAAATCGTGTTCAAAGATCATATGAAATGAAAGAATATATATATATATATATATATATATATTCTACTCTCTGCATCATGCTTCCATCTTACTGGAGCCCTCATGACATCATGACATTTCTGAATTAAATCTTTGTTTGACAATTCACATCTAGCCATATGATCTCATCTAAGCTTTGTTTTTCTTGTTCTAAATACAATCCAGTTGCTCTGCAGACTCTACCTGATAACACCCCCTGATTTTTTTGGTCCTCTCAAATTATTGCCTTTTTGCCAAGATTTGCTTATAACTTTACAGACCCTTTGGTCTCATCCAATCTCAGGAATTTCTTTTAGTCTTCAGAAATTGCATGAACTCAAATTTCACCCCTTCTATTCTTGTGCGTGAGTTGTCTTAACAATTTATTTTACAAGGACCCAACCCTTAATGCTATATGCTCACTTACTCTGCTATTTAAACTGACCCTCATATACTTTCTTTCTTTTATAATTATATAAATACAAACCTAAAAGCTTACACCAAATCATTTCTCTTCTTCTCTTCACTCATTTTGTCAAATCATATTTTTGGTACTGTTTGTACAACTCCCCACCTAAGGCATCTTTCTTCTCATCTCCTTCCTGAAGCCCCATTATATCTTCCTCATATATATATATATCCCCATTATGCATTATACACTACTGTAGTCAATGACCTTTCAAAGGAAAGAAAAAATATTCTACCTTCCCCCACTGCTTTAAATATTCTAGTAACCTTCTTTGATTTACAACATGAAGCAAAATTTGTTCTCCCATACCCAATTTGGTCTGAGAGCAGTCTGAACTCATGTCTCTCCATCCCTTAGCTTTAGCCTTTATAATCTGTGTGATTTCTTAACCTATACTATGGGTTGGATCTTTGTACCCCATGTTACACTTTTTTTTAAAATTTAGACTCACAAGGTGTTATTGCTATATATAAAAAACAAAACATAAAGTGTGGTTGTGGACTTCAGGTACATTTACTTTAACCCCAAACCTTTGGGCACTTGACAGCCTAATGAGAAAGTTGATACCTGACTATGCTTATAAATAAGAGGACATTCAACTTTAGAAACACGCTCAAACGTCTCTCCCTGACACTCTCATTCTCACACTCACTCCTACTGGGGCAACAGACACTTCACAGAGAAGAGCAAACAAATCATCCTTCCAGTTTGATAAGACAGAAATCAGTGGAAGTATAGAACAGAGCTCTGAGTACCAAGCTCTCAGCTTCTTGAAACAAAGATCCCTTAGTAAGTTGAAGCTAATTAAAATGGGTGTAGCACAGGACTGAACTATCCTTAAGTCTTCCTAAACCTAGAGTTGAAAGGTTATAAAACTGAATTTGGATTTTGGCAACATAATCTTGGAAGCAATTTGGAGAACACATAGATCTCAGTGGACAGGAGGTGCAGAGGAAAGGTTGATTTGGAGGACTAATGGTGAGGGTCTTAGAGCTATGGGACTGAGAGGCAATGATCTGCAATGAGGTTGTGGCAAAGGCAGTAGATCAGACATTACCTCATTCAACTGCAAAAGACGGCACCTAAACAAGTGCAGATGCCCATGAGAAATATCATCTGCAAGGTCACAACCTTGAAATACGTTTTAAAATTTCTTTCTAATTCCCGTGGTAACCAAGATAGGCACTCTTAAACTTCTGCAATCATTTATTTGAAGACATCACTTATATGAATCCCATAGTCAAATTGAGAAAGAAATAATTAAGGAAACAAAATTAAATACTTAATATAATTTCTTACATATACAAGAACCAATACATAATTCTGATTCCAGTACTTTAATGAACTCTTTCTATAAATGAAACACAGATACCTCCCTTGAGTTCTGAATTGTCTCTTAGTTCATAATGAAAATATGGGTTGGAGAAACAGATGTTTGCAAATTTTAATTTCAATAAAATCAATAGCCTATAAACAAAGTAAGTGAGCAGTTGTTCCAAAGCCAATAGAATCCTAACATTAAAATTATCAACTACTTGACTGTGTTATATGCTTCCTTATTAAGAGGAAAAGTGTATAAATTTTAATTTTAATCATGTTTCATCTTAAAGTCTTTAAATTTTAAGCAGCTATTTAATTCCTAGTGTGTTAATATGAACACACATTTATAATACATGCTCAAGCAAATGATTCCTTTTTATTTAAATGTTTTATTTATTTTACCCTCCCTCTCCTCCTCCCACTCCTCCAACACACACCTTGCCTTTAACCAGCTTCCCCCCATCCAATCCTCAGAAAAGGTAAGGCCTCCCAAGGGGAGTCAACAAAACCGGGTACATTAAGTTGAGGCAGGACCAAACACCCTCCTGCATCAATGCTGAGCAAGGCATCCCACCCTAGGGGATGGGTCAAAAACCAGCTCATTCACCAGGGATGGATCCTGGTCCCACTGCCTAGGGCCCCACACACTCGGTCACAAAGTAAATCTCAACAGATTTTTTTTTTTAAAAAAATTGGAATAAACCCGTCAGACCACCATGGCTTAAACTTAGAATTAAAACACACACACACACAGACACACACTTGCACACACACACACACACACACACACACACAAATTACAGAAAACCTACAGACTAGTGGAAACTGAATAATGCTCAACTGAATCACCACGGGGCCAATGAAGAAATAAAGAATTCAATGAAAATAATTATGCAACATACCCAAACTTATGGGACATTATGAAAGTAGTGGTGAGAGAAAAGTTCAGAGTACTAAATGCCTACATAAAGAATTTGAAGATATTTCACACTAGTGACTAAGTTTTAACCAAGTTATAAATCATAGAAGTTTTATAGAATAAGAGACAGAATAGTGGTGGTGATGATAGTGATGGTGGTGGTGATGGTGGTGGTGGTGATGGTGACGGTGGTGGTGGTGGTAGCAGTGGTGATGATGGTGGTGGTGGTGATGGTGATGGTGATGGTAATGGTGGTGGTGGATCTCTCCAGGAAAGGAGAATAATAGCTATGGATAAATGAGGGGATTAGCATGGGAGGGTCAAGCTGAGAGAGGGAGGAAAGAGGGGATGAGTGAAGTCATATGGAGGGAGATAGCTAAAATTAATGCACTTGACACAACAGAAGTTTCCTAAAATATATACATATACCATGGTAAACTGAATAAATCATCAAATAATGGGGAGAGAGAGCCCCAACTGACCATCACTTGTTACCAAATGAAGCTTCCAGTTCTGGGATTAGGTTAAATCTGATTGGGAGTTTCATGGGATTGCTTTGGCCAAAATCTCAAACAATCCAGGCTGGTGAAAAGCCTATAGGTTGCTCTCCATAAACTGGTAGCAAGGCCTCACTGCTGAAATCAACCCCTACAAAATTCATTGAACTTGGAGAAGTTGAATGAATATCTATATAGAGCTTTCACCCCTATTTGCTACTGTCCTTTGGTATAGGAAGGTACTTGGAATACTGCCAATGGAGACATGTAAATACCAGCACAGCTACAAACCCTTTGATCTGAATGGTGTCCTACCCACAACATATGTTAACGCAATAGTGACACAAAGCTTATGTAGTAACCAACCTATATATGACTGAACTTAAGTCCCATTCCACAAGGTGGAACACAAACCCGACACTCCTTAGGTGATGACCAACTTGAGACTGAATAGCTGAAGGGAGTAGTGTAAAAACCAAATACTAGTATTCTCTAAAACAAAAGAGGTAGTAATAAAATCCTACCTAATGACATTATTTTATACTCATAGATGAGTGCCTTGCTCAGCCATCATCAGAGACGCTTCCTATGGAAGAGAGGGGAGCAGATACAGAGATCCACAGTCAGATATTACACAGAGTGTGAGACACTGCAACACTCACCCCTCAACTGCATGTCTCCATCAATGTCCTCCCCTCAGAGCTTAGGGATCTTCTATTAGCCAGTCATCAACTATTCATTGTGACATCATAGTATTTCATACACAGTAAGGCATAAGCTCATAGAGACAAATAATAAAATTGCACTTTATTCTACAAGTTTTATTTAAGAGGTAAAATAGTTACCTAGAAGTAAAATCATAAGTTTTAGGAAATAAAAATGCAGCAAACATTAATATAACAGGCTAACAAATAAATCAAGACAGGACTTGATACAATCAAATGGAGTGAATGATAACTTACATTCTTCTTCTGTGGTTTCTTCCTCAACAGATTTGTTAGACTTAAAATAGATTCCGTAAAGCTTTAAGAGAGACCTGAGAAATGTTGAGTGAGTAAAAGTATTTTTTTATAAATAATTGAAGCTATATAGTTCATCCTTTAAGTATTGACAAGTAACGAGTGCAATCTTTATACTCTGAATGTTTTATTCTCTAAGATGAAAATTTTAAAGGAATAGAGAGCATTGATTCTCTCAGATTTGTTGTCTTTCTTGAAAGCTGATTCAAAAATTAGTGTGTAAAATTCCTGCCTGCAAGTATACTCATTTTCTCTTGTGAATATGAGCAAGAAGATTATAAGCTGTCAAGAATTTTCAGAGTTCCTGCCCATGACAGAATGATGGGTCCACATGCTGTATTTAAAACCCAGCTGAATGGATAAAAATAGTATTTAACTTTTATAGTCGTTATGAGCTGAAGCAATTTATTGAACCCTTCAATCAGGAAAGGAAACAAAAGACAGCAAATGGACGGATGACTCATTTTTTTCATGTGTTGACTACAGAGTGCTATTCTGGTAATTGGATGATCTGAAGTTTAGAGGAAATTGCATTAATGCCTTTTAGAGACAAGACAACCACAGAACATTTCAGAAATGAAAACAAAATGCTGCAAAGGGGTGAAGAATGAAAAAATGACACCATGTAATTAGACACAGGCTTTGCGCATGATAATGAAGACTAAGGCATGCTAAAATGTATTTATCATGAAAGAGAGAGCAGGCTTTCTTATGCTTAAAAACCCCAATTGAAATCCTACAAAAATGGTAAAACAGTTTGTTTTCAAAAATATTCTTAAAAGTAAATATTTGATTCTTTTAAAAAATATTTGAAAGTATAGGAATTTCAGGAATTTTGTGGGTTGTAATTTAAGTAACTGACTAGAATTTATTTCCAATGAAATTATTTAGAGATGAGTCACCCAAATTCAAATGACAATGGCATATGTGTTTTTACTTCTTTTGTAATAGTATGTTCAAATCATGCTTGCTCAATTCACTTTATCTCATAAATTTCAGAACAAAATAATATTTGCTGTGAAGAGTCTTTTGAGTACAAGTGTAAATTATAGAACATAAAAATCTATGAGATGTCAACATTCATTTAAAATGAATATCCTTTTCATTTCTTATATCGTCTTTAAAGTGAATAGTTAAAACACTGTCTTCCTAATGTAATCAGCCATGTCAGGTCTTGACTTGAGGAAGGAAGTTACTTATATATGAGCCCCTGGGAGGAGTAGAAATAGCATCTGGGGAGCTTAGAGACAACCCTTTACTAGAAACAGAACAGCAAATTAGATAGAACGTGGTGTTTAGGCATTTCTCCTTTTTCATGTTTATTAGAATTTTTTTAATGTTCCAAAGGATTAATAAAGTCTGCAAACCAGGTGCTGAAGAGACCTGTCAGAGGGTAAAGCCTCTTGCATCAAAGCACAAGGATCTCAGTTCAATGCCAGTAACATACATCGTGGAAGTGATAGAATCCCGTGGATTGCCTTCTTATTTCCACACAAATGCTGTGTGGAAATACAAATACACACACACACACACACACACACTCAATAAATATATAAAAACAAAAGTACAAATAACTTATCTAAAATAGGCAATATTAGAATCTCAGTTGACTGTGAAAAGTAAAAGAATACTATTTCCTCAAGCAAATGGATAAGGCAATATTAGAATCTCAGTTGACTGTGAAAAGTAAAAGAATACTATTTCCTCAAGCAAATGGATAAGTGATTTTGACTTCTGCTTCTCTTGTATTTGATAATACTTTTTGGAATTGTTGGCTACCATCCCCACGCTTACCCCCTGAAGCTTCCCTGCCTGCAGAGAGGATAATATGTGGGAGGTGAGGAATGAAACTCAGAACAGTGCCATCTTTGTAAGCACTAGATAGTTCATATTTGCAATTCATTTTTCTTACACAATTAAACATAGTGGAACTTGAAACCTATGACCTTCACAGGAAGAATAAATTCCATTGGCTGATAAACAGAGCCCAGTGTTAGGACCTAGAGAAAGGATCTGTGATACACATAAGAATAGATTCTGTTGGGGAGGATGGAAAGTACATGGGGCCTCTTTTATAGGGATGTGTTCTAGTCACTGCAGGTCCTAAATAATGTCTGGGTCCTAATAGGATAGCAAAGAACCTCCAGGTTGATTTACTACTTTTAGCATTCCAGGTGGCTAAGTGTCATCCATTTCCTTTGTTTAAATGTGTAAGAAAAGTAAACGATGACGTCAGATCCTGGAAGTAAGACCCAGTGGTTGCAAAGATGGCACTGTCTTGATTTTCAGCTCCCACAAATCATCCCCACTACAGGCTAAGACATTTGCAGTGACAGGGTTACGATCATCACCAGCAATCCAAAATATTTATTATCAAACACCAAAAGAGAAATAGAAGTCAAGACCACACAAGCATGTTTTGAAAAATATAGGCTGGTGTGGTTGATAATCCTGTTTTCTCCAGTGTAAGGTTTGAGCCCACTTCTGGGTTTGAAAACCTACCAAACCTCACCAGTCTCTGAACTCAAAAACTTACCAATCCCTCAGCCCCAAACCTTACTAATCCCTGAACTCAAAATCCCACCAATCTCAGGGCTTGGCTTGAAAAACTCCTCCCTTTAGGAACCCTATATAAGCCTTTGTCCTGTACAATTCCCGTTTCACCCAAGCTCCTTCTCACCCAAGGAGATGCAGTCCTCTCTTGTGTCTCTCCCAATAAATCTCTTGTGTGAAGTTTGTGTGGTGTGACTTTGAGGTATTCTTTGACTCCCAACTGCTAGGATATCTTTGGTTTCAGAGTTGTAACACTTGAAATAGAGAAACTTTTCCTCTCAGAACTGTAACAATTCTACTGGGGAATCCTTGCTCCTCAAAGCTGTAAGACTCACAGTGGTTCCATGACTAGTGACTCAGATAGGCTCCCCTGGTGACTGTGCTCCCCCTTAAGCCTCAGTGGGTATGGGAGCTCACAGTGACTCCATTTCCATTTTGACATAGGTCAGAGAGTTCAAACTTGTCAAGACCAAAGAACAGGATGTTTGGCCAAAGGTGTTGTAGTGGCATTTCATTTGTATTTTAATAAATAAAGCTTGCCTATGAATCTGAAAAGTAAAACGGACATGCTGGTCAGTCTTACAGACCAGGCAGCAATGACACACACCGTTAATCCCAGTAGCCATAATGACACACACCCTTAATCCCAGTAACCACACTAGCTTGCCATAGAAACCAGGTTGTAGTGGTGCATGTCCTTAATCCCAGAACTAGAGAGGATTATAAAACAGAAGGAGACAGATCTCAGGCACAGACTTATTCGGACTTTTCCTGGAGGCAGGATCTCCATTTTCAGACTGAAGTCAAGGTAAGAGCCTCTTAGAGGCTGACTTCTTTGCTTTTCTGATCTCCAGATTGAACTCTAATATCTGGCTCTGAGTTTTTATTAATCATGCTTCAAGGTGTGGCTACTAGATGTCTTGGTCCTCAAGACCAAATAACAGGATGTTTGATTAAATGGCGTGGTTACTAGATGTTTTGAGTATTAAGGAGGTAATTATACTTGTTTGTTCCTTGTATCATGGGAAGGAAGTCTTTTACCCTCCCCTTTTGCTTTGAGTATAAAAGGCCTAAAAGAAATAAAATCTAGG
>JAQHUG010000406.1:683401-730689 GCA_028555095.1 Dicrostonyx torquatus | reverse complement strand
TTTAAAAAATGACAAAAATATTAAACCTAATAGAAAAATCGTTATGCAAGAAAAAATTAATCATATACCTTCTTATAATGTGTATGAAGAAAGCTGAATTCAATAAACAATAAACATCTAGTAAACACTTAACAATTGTACAAACACAGGGAATATAAGAAACAGAAAACATAAGCTTTGCCTGTTCATTTGTGTACCACAGTTATCAACAAATGAAAACATCCACTCCTGTTTCTCTTTGTTCTATTGCTTTGCTTACACCTAGTCTCAGCCCTTGACCTGAGGACACACATCTGCACTGAAGTCTATGCTGCCTCTTTCTTATTTTTGTCTGATCCAGGATTTGTGGATAAGCTGCCTAACCTTCCTACTTCCTCATTTCAATTATCCCCTTCAAACCTTAATTTGTCATTGCTGACACACTCATTCCTGTCAGCTAAGATAAAGATCCAGCTTTTCCCAAGAGAAGTCCAGAGAGTTTTAAAGAATTGAAGCAGCTTTCTTTTTGGAATTATCTTTATTTCAGTGCATGAAGCCTGAAAGCCTCTTGTTGCCAAGATCTTATGATGAGAGGGACAAGAGAGTTTTAAAAGTTGAAAGGAAGATGTTCAAATGTGAGAACTCATTTCAAAGAGTATGCAAGACTCACTTCAGGCTTACTGAATATCCTGGCTGGATCAGTTTCCTTATCCTTTTTTAAGTAATAAAAAAAATCTTTGGTCATTCTCTAGCTCTGCATTTTTAAACTAAAAGTTTAGCTTTTATGGATTGTGAATCTAAGATTCAAATTCATGTCCTCATCTTGGTGGGATATCTGTAAGGAACTCAGCTAAGAAGGAACATTCTGTATAACCAACAAAACAGATATGCTGAAGTCCAAGGCTAAATACTTCTGGGCTTTAAAAACTGATTTTGGAAGTTGATAATGTGACAAATATCTCCACTCCTGCACATGTTCTTGGTGTGGAAGGATGCCTGGGCTGTAGACACTCACTTGGACAATGTTATCAGAGATACTTTGTTGTCAAAATCTCAGCCACATACTTGATGATAACATTGCCATTACATTAGGATGTGAGGTGTTCACAGCTACAGATGTGCCTCAGCTGGAACAGAGACAAAGATAGTCTGATGCCAGTCACCTGTCCCAGGCTGACAGAAGCTTGGCTTACTGTTCTGTTGGGAGGTCAGCGATGGTCAAGATGGAGAAAAATCACTCTTCTATGCTTTGGGTACAGCCCTAGGAATAGTTCAGCATTTAAAAAGACAAAGTCACTGTTGCCATTGAGCTGATATCAACAAATCTCATATTTCTTCATGGGAAAGACCCTGAAAACAAGTCAAAAATATTTTCAAAAGAAGGAATATTTTACGAAGCTGATTGTGAAGTAAGCGACTTATCATTGTAACCAAATATCTAACAGCAGAAAATTACAGGCGGGCCAAGTTATTTTGACTCGTAGTTTCAGACTCTCATTGTGGAGAAAGTTTGGTAGAGTTTCTTAGCACCTGAAACGTTCAGTGAAAGTTCACCTTATATTAGTGGATCAGGAAAAGAGGTTTATATAGACATGTAGTTGTGCTATGACACTTAAAAGCATGTCCAGTGGGAGTGAGGGATGTCTCCAACTCTTTGGCCTTTTCCTCCTAGTGGGTTGCCTCATCCAGCCTGGATATGATGGTTTGTGCCTAGTCTTATTGTAACTTGTTAGGCCGTATTTGCTGGATATTCCTGGGAAGCCTACTCTTTTTTTCTTAGGAAAATGGAAGAGGAGTGGATCTGAGGGAGAGGGGAGGGGAGGGACTGGAAGGAGAGGAGGGAGGAAAAAATGTAATGTATAAATGGAATAAAAGTGGAAAGAATGATCATGCTGGGCAGTGGTGGCACACACCTTTAATTCCAGCACTCAGGACGCAGAGGTAGGTGGATCTCTGTGAATTCAAAGCCAGCTTGGTCTACAGAGCTAGTTCCAGACAGGATCCAAAGCTACAGAGTAATTCTGTATCAAAAAAAAAAAAAAAGAGAGAAAAGAAAAGTGGAAAAAAATGTCCCAAACCCACCTTTGCCCTTTGCCAGCCATGCATCATGCTGGCAATGTTCTACACCAAACAGCATGACCATTCTGAAACTGGTATTCAATCATAGGAGCCTGTTGAGGAAATTCCACGTTCATTCAACCCGTAACACATGGTGAGAGAAAATGTGCACTCAGCTATGTGCAACACAGACTTACAGAAACAAGAAAAACTCAGACAGTGCTGAAATCCTGTGATTATGTTCATGGGCAATTTAAATAAAATAATGGCTCCAGTTTTAATAATAATGCTTGGTCAAAATATCTTCCTATAAAGCCAATAAAAACAAAGTATTATAATTATTTTACAACATCCAATAAGTGAAAATGTAAGATTTAAAGTAGTGTTTAAAAACTAGTTTCTATTATTTTAAAATAATTCAAGGAGAAAAAAATGAAATTTACACCTCAGTTAATCTCTATAGGTATTCTTGAATGTTTAATGTTAATAGTAAAAGGAATCATCTTTTCAACATCATTCTTTTTGACATTGCTGTAAAAATTTTTTTAAAAACTTACCATTTATTAAGAAAGAATTCTGTTTATAGTCTGGCGATTTTATCAAAGATGGATTCCAATGGTCACTGTACTTGTTTCTGGCTAGTATCACAAGTTAATATAATCATTGTAACAAAGTAATACAAATGAATTGACTTCAGCTCTCCAAATTGGAAGATTAAACGGGCCTCAGCGGTACAACATCAGGACCTAGGCAGGGCTGCATCTGCTTTGGAGAACAAGTGTGAATCTGGCTCATTTTATTTTCTCAATTGTTTGCTGAGTGTGGTTCCATAGCCCTCTACATGTGCAGAACTCAGAGGAGGCTTGCTAGGATCTTCCTCTATCACAGCTTGCCTTACTCCTTCAAGACAGGGTTTCTCACTGAATCTGGAAACCCCAACTATCCTCCTCTCCTCCTACCCCTGCATCTCTTCATATGGGGGCACTACCATTTCAGAAGTTAAAATTAAATTTTATTTAATTTAATTATGAATCTCCTATTCCCAAGATTTTTGGAACATTCACTAGCCAAAGATGAAACACTAATAATATGGCTGAGTTTTTACTGGAAATGAATTTATAAACTAGGTAATTCTATAGTTATATACATGTATCAAAACAACAATTCTTTTATTATTAAATGAGTTTATTTTTAACAAAATATTTTAGCATACAAATTAAATCTAAATCTCTTCTTTTTCTTATCAGGTTATGGTTATATGAGTATCCAGAACTTAAACTTTTATTAATGAGAAACTTAATGCTTTTCATAGGTAGCATGAACACCCAAACACATAGAGAACAGTGAGCTTCCTTCTCCAAGAACAGAGCAGAAAATGTCTTTTTTCTTCTGCTTGAACTTTTATGTTATTTCCAATTATATAAATGAAAGAAAACCTTAGTGACAAAGTATTAGGAAATAAAATTGAAGGATCTGGGACTTACTCGATGGTTTCAATCTAACATCAAATCTTGTGAGGACATTTTTAAAAGACAGGATCAAAATATACATACAAAGCTAAATATTACAAGGTATTTCAAAAACTTCTTGTTATTTGTAAAATTTACTATTTAGTCCATAAGGTATATGAGGAATCGTTAGAACTTAACCTGTCTCAAATATGTTCATTCATAGTTTGATGTGATAGTCAGCATTAGAAAAGCTTCTCTATGTTCAGGTTGTGTTCTCAAAATTGCTGTTACTTTTGATTGACATTATAGGCTCGTTTTTTAATCAGTAAAAGGAAACCATGGGTTCTTTCTCCATAAAAATACTGAAAAGTAAATGCAATATATTTGTTCCATGTATTTTATTCCTGATGCACATTCTCTAATGTTTTATGATTTCTAAGTTAAGAATCTTTGATATAGGATATTAAAAAATTCTTATTATAATACAAACTATTGGGGTCAAGGACTCAAGCAATGGATAGGACAATATTCATGAAGGTTTAAATCATGTATGAAGGTATGAGCAATTAAAGATAATGGAAGGACAATTTCTTGAAACAGTCACCTTTAGCATGGGCATCTAGATGTTTGATAATGACCCTTGAGATCTGTTTAAAAATGAAGACTCCTATTCTCCCCTAAGCTTTTGTTGAGAATTGAATGTGAAATGTCTCCCATAGAATCATGTGTTGAAACATTTGGTCAGTATTGAGTGGTGCCATTTGAGAGGGTTGTAAAAACCTTCAAAAGTTAGAAATTGGCTAGATAAAGTATGTCACTAGGGGTGGCTTTTGAGGATTTATATACTAGACTACTTCCTGTTCTCTCTCTGCTTCTAAGCTGGTCACACAGTAGTATACCCCAAATTCATGTCCCTGCCACCATGTCTTCCATGTAATAACAGGCTGTACTGTGCCAGAACTGTAAATCAAAATTCACCTTTTCCCATTATAGGTTGTTGAATATATCTCCCATAAGATGTATGTCCACTCAGTACAAATTTCAATCATTTGGAAATTGTTTTTGAAGGTGTAATTAGTTAAGGGCTTGAAGATGAACAAGTATTGATTTAGTGTGGCCTAAATCCTATGATGGTGTCGTTATAATAAAAAGGTATTGGAACCATGGTTTGTTACAAAATAGGCATGGAAAGCAACCTGGTAACAAGAAAAGTCAAGGTTGGAGTAATTTTGCCATCCATCAGGGAATACTAGGAACCAACTAAAGCTAGAGGGAGAGAAGGGGGAGGGAGGGAGAGAGAGAGAGGGAGAAGGGGAGAAAGAGAGAGAGAGAGAGAGAACAAAGGCAGGGATTTTCCTTCTACTCTGTGGAAGGAGTGAGGTCTCTTAATTTCAGATTCACAATCTCTAGAATTATGAAACAACAAATTTTGTTACTACTATCAAATTTGTTTCTAATAATTTTAGCATCCATAGGACCTATTGTAGGTTAGCTGGGGTATTCTAGAATCAGTCCACTACAACTAAGAGGGAAGAGAGAGTGCCTTGGAGATAGACAAATCCAGGAGACCGTGACCATGGACAGGGTTTCTGGGAAGGCAGCTAAGGACAAGCAGGATTCCTCTAGGACATTTTCTTCCTTTCACTGGCCCCAGGTAGTCTTTGAATAATATGCACTGATATCACTGCTAGCCCTAAGTAAGTTAATTGCTCCCATGAGCATGGAGATCATTTTGCAGTAGTGTCTCATGGTATCTACAAAAAACACATTAAAAAAAAAACATAGCTAAGAAGCTGACATACCCTGAAGCAAGCAGCTAACAAAATATGCAGAGGGTGGGCAGAGAATATCCCCAGGTAATTTGTTGTGGTCAATAGGTCACATTTTTGATTAAATAATGGAGAACAGGCTTTACTGAAATTACCCACAAAATCTTAGTTTTATTAACAAAGAGAAATCATGTCCCTATTAACAACTTGAGAAAATACATAGAGAAGAAAAACAATACAGAAACAGACATCAGCTTCTGAGTGTATACAGGAGTGAGCAAAGCCTTACCAATGAACATGACCATGCCTATTTCACAGGAGAAATGGCTAAACACATTCCCCTACATACTCCTCTCTAAAATCACCACTGAGAAAAATCCAAAGTGCTTTTGGAAAAAGAAAAGAAAAAAGAAAAACAAAATGTATCAGTTCAATTATCCTCTGTATTGAGCAAAATATCATCACCCTGTATGCTTGTTGTCAGGATTAGAATTTGCCTGGCTGTTCATTGTTCAAAGTTCTCTCTGTGTTGTTGAGTCTGTTTCTGTCCCCCTCTCTCCTTCCCTCCCTCCCTCTCTCTTTCTTTCTCCAATTCCTGACTCATTTTTCCTACATATTCAATGGAACATGAGAAAAAGCCACCCCTTACGAGATGTTAAATCCTATGCAATATTTAATTGATCCCTTAAGCCCCACCAACTCAATAGGAAGCAGGGCAAACAATTCAGCATCGCCCTTGTGCAGTCAGCTTGTGCCCACTACATGACTCTATAGAACCATGATTCTTATTAGAGGTGTATAGTACAGTAGTCCAGGCAACATTAAAAGTCCTCAATGTCAATGAAGAACAGCAGACCTAGAAAAACAGCTGAGACTTGGCCCTGGTATCTTAACAGCACACCCTAAAGACTGAATACGCACATCTTTATGTACTTTTTTCAGACAAAAATCCAAAACATTTAGAAATGTTCCAGCAAGTTTTCATCTCTTGAGTCTGAAATTTTTTGCAAAATATGTTTTGTTTTATCCTCTGGCCTTCTCCCCTTGATTCCCCTCTGGCTCCCTTCAGATAGGACCTACAGAGAAGTTTCCTGGTAACACTTTCTAGAGCAATTCCCTATTTCTACTATGTCCACTCTGCCATGTGATCTAAATTTCCTTTCATTGCTTGCTTGCTTTCTGTTTGAATGTCCATGCACAATGCACACTAGGTCTATGACATTAATTGCTATACATATATTTCTTTACTCAGTACCTCAGTAGCTTGTTTGACACTAATAAATACATGATGGTAGAAAGATGAATGAGTGAACAAATGAACATTGATCTTCTCTCCTCTGTTGAATTCTATATCCTTGAGATCATGAGTATTTCATGAACTTGCACCCTTGTAATTCCTTACAGCTGCAGTGCCAATTTGAAGTTTGCAAAGAAATTTCATAGGCATCATTTTAATTGTAGTCATAAAAACATCTGAGAGGAAAGGAAGCACCAGTTCACAGAATAATCTTGTGAAAGAGAGCAAAACTGAGGTCTCCCCAAAAAGTCAAAAATTAAAACAAGTTTGTATACGGTCACACCTGCAGTAGGTGGTAGAGGGTATGTGCTCTTTGAGGGAACCATGGTGCCTAGAACCCTTCTCCCTCATTCCTGCCTCCTCTGAAGTAAACACCATTAGGATTGCAAGCTGTGTCGCTAGTTATACAACAGTTATGTAGAAAAGTTGCAGTACTGGCAGTATGATCCAGTTTTTTGTTTTGTTTTGTTTTGTTTTTAACAAACTAGAAATTGAGACCTATAGACAATGTTTTGAGGAATTCCCAGTGAGAGCCTGGAGTCACTAGCTCTTGTGAGGAGACTAGATCACTGACAGTATGTGCTGGATCATACCCTGTAGATCTATAATCCTTCCAAAGTCTTATTTGCTAGTCTGGCCTTAAGCAGTCCCTCTGGACTTCTCTAGTTAGGTAATAAAATTATCTGAAAGAAAGTGTCTGGACAGGAACACAAATTTGGTCACTTGAGTTTGTGGCTGTCTCTTCTATAATTACAATAAACTGTACTCAAGAGTATAAATTCATAGATTCTGTCCTCTCAGCACAATGGAAATGCTCATTCACAATAACCACACAGTTTTCCTGTAGTATATCCAGAGGCAGCAGCCTGAGAAGCATTCCAAGGTGCTAGTACAGACTACATTTCTTTTTCGTTTCACATCCCCCTGTCTTTTGAATAATTATCATGCAATACAGACTTTTAAGAAGAAAACTTGGCAAACCTGTTAATGTGCTTGTCACATACTGCAAAGAACCTTAGAATGCTTGCTGTTTCGTCTCTGGGACTATCCAAGCTTTACAATTTTGGCTGATGCATTATGCCAGACCATTTGCTATTATTTACCAGAACCCACATGGCATGAATATTTTGAACAGCAAAGAGGCTAAAATTATTTAAATCTTAGATAGGAAGCCAAAGACTTCTGCCTTCTTCCTTCCTCAAAATAAAAGGCACCACATAAGAAATAAATATTTATGGAAAAGCAAAGTCTCATCTATCTTAATTGTTATATTTCAAATGAAAGGGTGTCACACAAAAGAATGCATTACTCTCACCCCAAAACAATATTTGGTAAGAAGCAGAGACTAGAAGCACATGTGGCTCAGACACATGATCCCAAGGCAGAGACCTAGAGGATGGGGGGGAGTGAGTTATCAGTTCCTCTAGATATCTATGCAAATTTAGGCTTAGATCTGACTTTGAAGATAAATGAGAAGTAGCAAGCAGAGGGTCAAGAGGAACAGACACAAAATCTAGGGGTCCAAAGGCCAAAACACAGAGCCAAGTTCACATACTGCATAGGGAGGTGAAGAGAAGGAAAGCCGATATATGGGCCAGCGTAAGCTACTTTAGCTTACGGCCTGATAGCATTTGCATTTCTCTCATGGAAGATTCAGATTACATTACAGTCAGCTCAATCTCATACCAGTGCTCCATTATCTTACACAAATATTGTATCACTCTCAAATGTATGGAGATACAACTCACAAAATGCTAATATAACATAATAAAAAGGCTTTTCTCTCCCTCCCTCCCTCCCTCCCTCCCTCTCTCTCTCTGTGTGTGTGTGTGTGTCTGTGTGTGTGTGTGTGTGTGTGTGAGAGAGAGAGAGAGAGAGAGAGAGAGAGAGAGAGAGAGAGAGAGTGTTGGGCAGTACATGTGTATGCTAAACTATTGAGTGAATTTAATTTCCAGCCTTGTATGTTCTAGCCAAATATTCTTCACTGAGTAACATACCAAGTTTCTTTTGTTGAAAAATTATTTTTGATTTACATATATTTTAAAATCAGTCTCTTACCAAGTTTCTCAGTAAGGGCTTTAAGTTACTGTATGTTCAGATAGGTCTTGAACTTGGGATTCTGTATCAGTCTGCAAAGGAGCTGGGATTAATAGACCTGCACCATCAGACCAAGATAACAGTCATCCTATTAATAAAGTGCTTATATAACTGACTTTCAAGAATATAATTATTTGTGTTTTTAAATTCATTCTGTCAACAGAAAGGCAGATATGATTTAAGATGTAGAAAGAAGAAAGAGGAATTAAGTGTCTGTATTATTTGTGGATGGATTTGTACAAAGATAATCTACGTAACCTTTGGTATTTTAGTAATAATGTAATGGTTGGAAATCTTGGTGTTTCTGTGACATTAGACCAAAATCAAAATGGGTGTTTTTCTTACTAGCAAGACCCTAAGAGAATTACCAGACCCCTAGACTGTATGTCTGTTCTAATAGATTCCATGCTTGTTACTTTTGCTCCATACTCAAGTTTAGTTTAAACCTGGACTTACATAGTAAACCAGAGGGACTGACAGCACCTCCACATACACCACACACACACAGGAGAGAGAGAGGGGAGAGACGGGAGGGGGGGTGACTATGTGAAGAAAGCTTTGCTTTCTTTGTCTCCAATCTGTCAGAGAGAACAGACAGGTTATATTCTACCTCTTATCATATCAAATGGATGTTGGGTTTCTGCTTTTTCTTTGTTTGTTTGCTAGTTGGTTGGCCTCACATGTCTTTATCTTGTGTTTGAGTTGGGGGAAGTGCTTGTGTACAGAGGTCAGAGGACAATCTGCTGGAGTGGAATCTCTTTGCACTACAAGCTATTGGTGGCTGGTGAGTGCTTGGGTTGGAAGTGTCAGTTTTCTTTAGGTATGTAGCCACTGAGAGGCTATCCATGCTCCCCAAGGTGGTCCCAGATCAAGAATACCAGAGTATTTAAAAAGAAAGAGAGGCAGCACATAATATCTGGAGGAAAAATAAAGAGGAAATAAGAGAAGGGAGGATGGGGGTGACCAAACACATGATATGCATATATGGCTATTAAAGTGTTTAAAGGCTATAATTTCATTCAATACATTGTATTTATCATTTACCAATTTGTCCTTTATCACGCTTAACACGGGGCACTGTAAGTTTGTCCTATGTAAGTCTAAATAGAAATTATTCCAGAACTTATAAATTATATGTTTTCTGTGCCAACTACTCAAGTTTAGCATTATAGCAGTGGTTCTCAACCTTTGTAAGGCTGTGACCCTTTAATAGAGTTCATCATGTTGTGGTGATCCCAGCCATAAAATTATTTTCTACACTACTTCATAACTTGATTTTGCTACAGTTATGAATTGTTATGTAAATATCTGCTACAGAGGATAATCTTAGGTGACCCTTTGAAATGGTTGTTCCATCCACGGAAGGGTCATGACCTATTACAGGTTCAGAAACACTACATTATAACAAAAAGATAGCAGTCATATATAAACGAAACAATGACTCCTTTTAATAAAACTAACTGTAAAAAACAGAATATGAACTTACTAGACCTCAATGGCTCACTTCTGGTATAGCACAGAAATAAAAGACCAGGTGATCAATAAATGCTAGATTGGTTCAATAGGGCAAGCTGCAAAACTGTGGACATATGATTCATCTGTTGTCTGTGCTATAGAATGCATGGTCTATTAATTTTCCGAAATCATTTTGCAAACATAATGACTGGGTTATTAATTTTTAATAAGATTGTGTATAGCCAAGGAAGGGAATCATAGGGTGCTGACCAGCTGGCTGACCTATAACTTAAAAAAAGAGATGGCACACTCTGCCTCATGGACTTTCTATTAAAGAGAATATCTACTGAGTTTGGGATGTCCTCAAGGCCATGCCTGATAATCACATGAGATTTTTACCCACTGAAAATAACTTCTTTCTCATTTATACTGAATAAAATATGAAAAATAATTGCCAGAGAATCACAATCCAGCCCTCACTTTGATTTTAGTGTTTCCATACAAATAAATATGTAAATATAGTAATAGAGAGGTTGTGGTTGTCACACATTTCATTTTAAGTTTGTTTAAAGAAATTGGAACTGAATTACTGTCCAATTTTCTATTTTGATTTCAAATAATTTTGACAATATTTGCTGCAATCTTTCCTGGAAATTTTACTTAGCCAAAGAATCTCACAGGTTTTCAATTTGCCATATAAAATTATTTGAAATGTAATAAAAATCTATTTATTTGGATAAATGCCTGTTTTGATATAAAATATTCTGTTGCCATATATAAAACATTTAAGCAAGAATAGTGACAAGAACACTTACAAAATATTGTTCACACTGTCTTACTTGGTGGTGATCTAATTTTAGGAGCTATGGATTAAGAAAATCTCAGGTAACTAAAGCTAATAGGTTTGACATTTGTCTACTAAAGTATTTGTGATGGTCAGTCTTTATTGTTCAGTTGACTCCTAGAACTACCTTGGAGATTGGTGAGCCAGACTGATGGACATGTTGTGAGTGTGTTTCCAGGAGAGCTAACAAGTCCCAAATATCACCATTCTGTCGACTGAGGTCCAAATAAAAGGAGAAAGACAAAACCTATCTTAACTATAGCATTCACTTTCCCTACTTTCTGGCCCAACATGCAGTGAACTGCTTGTCTCTACCATGGCATCTCTCTATAGATGGATCTCTAAAAATAAACTCCTCCTCCCTTAAATTCTTTCTAGTCAACATTCTTTTCATAGAAATGAAACCTAATACAGTGTTTTATACTATATTTGAAACCAATGAAAATATGCTTTCTATTACCTTCTTTTTCTCTCCGTTGGTTAATATTAAAATAGGGGAGGGCTGGGCGGTGGTGGCGCATGCCTTTAATCCCAACAATTGGGAGGCAGAGGCAGGCAGATCTTTGTGAGTTCGAGACCAGCCTGGTCTACAAGAGCTAGTTCCAGCGCAGGCTCCAAAGCCACAGAGAAACCCTGTCTCGAAAAAAAAAATAGTTAGGGGAAAGACAGATAAAGGAAAAGACAGAGAATAAAGAATATAAATAATTATCAGCAGGGAAAGGGGTCACTGAATAAACACTTCGTATTGTATTTAGTGTGGATCCTTTCTAATCATTTTAGCACTTCACATTCAGGTACATATATTATGCCTTCATCTTAATAAATAATGATTCATCCTGTGACTTAGAGATTCAGTAACAGATCTATCAGATCTTCCAAGTAGACTGCCAGTTCTGAGCCCCTATTCCTTTGTCCGTCTTCTTGAGATTATACAACATCCAAAAGAGAAATTCAAGTACTTCACAAAAACATAGGAAGGAGGCTGAACACACCTTCTATAGTTCTTGTTAGGTCTTAAAGCTTTGCTTTCTGAAGTATCTTTAATAATGCTACAATAAATAACGATTTTATTCCCAAAGTCTCATAAAATATAGGACACATGCATAGCTTAAAGCTTGCTAATGAGTTCTTTTGGGTACAAAGAAAGAAGTAATAAATAAGCCCCTCTCTGCCTGGATACCACCAAATAGATCACTACATGGTAACAGAGGGTATAAAACACAAGATAATCTCCTGAGTTCAGTGTCCTCAGCATTGCAGAGAAGCTTCCCAGGTGGTCCCAAATTGATTTATTTATTATCATTATTATGTTTGTTATGGCAGAATCCAGCTTTTGCTTTCAGGCCACAATCGCCACTTCCTTTTCATTTCCTACCTACTGATAAATGCTGGAAGTGTTAAGTACAGAACCACTTCTCCTGGTAAAGAAGAACTAAGAAGTTTGTTTATAAGAACTGTTTCTTCCTCATCCTTGACTGTAATTCATAGAGACTAGATTTGAAAAGGCACAGCTTAGTGTGTTTTATCTTTCCACTGTCTGTGAGCACTTCCTTGTATTGTACGTCAATCCTCCAGGGAGCTCAAATAAAGTAAACTGGAACCTATTTGCTCTCTCTAAGTGTTCTGACAGGAACACATACAACTGCTTGTCACTTGACCACTCAGTAAACTTGTACTGCTGTTAACTTACAGCATTACTGCTAATTAAGCCACAGAGTAAATATGATCAAAGTCACTACGTGTGGTATGGTGCTTAGCTGAAAATGTCTGGAGAACTTCTTTTATGGTAACACTGCAACTTTCTGTTCCAAATGAATAATACATCTCTAACTGTGGATTTCAAAAGAAATGATCTAATGGTCCCCAAACAACACAGCATACAAATCACATAGGAAAACAAAAACAACATCTAAAAAACAAAAAACAAGTTCCAGGTGGTGGTGGCACATGCGTTTAATCCCAACATTTGGGAGCCAGAAGCAGTTGGATTTCTGAGTTTGAGGCCAGCCTGTTCTCCAGGATAGTCAGAGCTATAAAGGGACCCTGTCGCAAAAAACAAAAACAACTACAAAGTATCATGCTTCATGAATGCAATTCTGATAAATGAAGCAAGAAAATTTGAAGCTATGGTTTGCTGGTAAAAGAGATAAATTAATACTTCAGTTGAAAAATCTACAGATGGTGAGAATGTGGCATGTTATTACTCTTTGAAAGTGTGTTCCCAGGATAGGTAAAACTTGATTAACTCATTAATTAAAGCATACTAATTGATAAAAATGAGGATACACTTCCATTTTCTAGATGACACAATATTAAATAAAATAAGTAATTTCAATGTACCAATTTTCTTAGATTTTTTTTACCATTTCATATAGAGATTTGTGTTTATGAATATTTAAGGAACTAAGATAGCCCAAATTTTAACAATTTTAATGAGAGAGAATCAAAAGACAAGGAAGCCAAGCAGAAAGAACTGGGGACTGAGAAACAAGGACAATGTGCTGGTGTTCAAAGACAGCAATTATTGCAGACTCTCTGAAAAATTGCTGTGGGAGCTCCTTTTGTTCCTTCAGCCAATAGCCTTTAAGATAGCAGCTACACACGATTGTCCTCAATTACTCACAGCGGTCCTAGAAAATGGACCTCAACTGCTTTGGAAGTGTTATTTGAGAGAAGAGGCAAAAATTAATTTTAGAGCAACAGGGGAAAGCAAAAGGATTTGAGACTTCCCAAGGTCAAATTCTTGGTGAGGATCAGAACTCTGATACTCAGGAATAGGCTCATTAAGAAAAACACACCTTGTCTCTATGTAGCACAGCAGCTCTAAATGCTTGGGGTAGGATTCAGGAACTAGGAAAGAGAACTGGGTCATATATTAGGGTTAAACAGGGCCAGAGAGAACCCTTTACTGACCTCTTACAAACATTAACTAAGGGCAGTTCAATTAGGAGTGACAGACCCTGAAGCTAGACATGTATTAATTGAATACTTGGCTTTTGAAAATGCCAACTTAGAATGTAAGTAAGAAGATCCTTCGGCCTTTAAAGGTTAGATCAGCACCTACAGATGAATGGATATTGCATACAATGAACATTAAAACATTTGACTGTATCTGAAGCTTGGGTAGGAGAAACCGTTTCCAATAGTATGAGGAGACAGCAAAATGCCAAATGTTTTAATTGTGAAAGAGTAGGACATCTAAGAGGGAACTGTAGACAAGGAATTCCTACGAAAAATGTCTCCTCTAGGAATGGCAATAATAGGAGGACTCAGCCTTCTGTTATATGTAGGAGGTATGGCAAAGGCCAACATTGGACTAATGAATGTTGGTCAATAAGAGACAGACAAGGTAACCCAATACCACCTGGAAACTCCTTGGGGGGGCCTCTCAGAGACCCCGATTTCAAACAAGGCCCAGTCATTTCCAGTCACTGTGGAGAACATGTCTCACCAGGAACATTAAACAATCCAGTGCCTATTGTAAAAAACCATCCTGTTCTGGATGATGGAATAGACCTGGGAGTCAAAAACTCCAGTAGGAAATAGGAAATGTATATTCTGGCAGACTTCTATAAATGATCAAAGACCAAAGTTAAGAGTGCATATAAATGACATTGTAACTGAGGGATCACTAGACACAGGTGTGGATATGACTATCATTACTCCAGAATCTTGGCATCCAAACTGGCCTCTTCAAGAGGCAGATATACAATTCCTAGAAATTGGAACCCTATCTCAAGTAAAACAAAGCATGAGGTGGGTTGAATGCTTAGGGTCAGAAGGACAGAAAGGAAGGCTGAGACCATATGTGGCTAATATTGCAGTGAATTAATGGGACTCTGACATATTGCAGCAATGGAATGCCCAGCTCAACATTACTGCAGTCCCCAAAACTCAGGTTTTGGGGAAGGATATTATAAAATATTATTTAAAAAGGTCACCAGCCATTCAGGCTGTACAAGGACACAAAGCAACTAGCAAACCTTCAGAGGTACTAACAGCCTTGCCTTTAAAATGGTTAACTGAGAAACCCATATGGGTTCAACAATGACCGTCAATGGAAGACTGCTGGCTTTAGAACAGCTGGTACAGAAACAATTAGATGCTCACCATACTGAAGAATTCTTCTTGGAGTTTGTCTTTTTCTTGGCACAACCGGCCTTTAGGCAAGAAACTGCCTATGCCTTGACCACTGACAAAGTTACAATGTCTGGACTGGACAAGATGGATATATGAAAAAAGACTGTCAAATCTTGCCAAGATAGGGTAATATAGTTTTGAAAATTTTCCTGCCTCTGAAAATGGTCTGTCAGTTACTCTTGGCCTCAACCAAAGTTGGTTGCTTCAACATTGCAAATTAAAATTTGGGTGGTTGTTCAGGCAGTCAGTTGTCTCTGTCATCTACAGCACATATTAGAAGCTGCTTGATTGCACTTCCTGCCTACTTAAGTAATATTATGCCCTTTCTCAGGCCTTTAATGAGGTTGAAGTTTAGATAGTCATAGTTATCATCCTCTTATGATCTAGCCAATCCATTTCAAATAAAAGACTTAGACTCCTTAGGATAGAATGTTTATTAAAACATTTATCATACATTCCTTGCTTAATATCGTCTATGCTGGTTGTAATTCCAATCTTATACTTGATATCTGTTCCTAGTGTATATAGTTTATATTGGGTTTGAAACTCTCTTATTTAAACAAAAGGGGGAGGTGCTGTGGAAGCTCCTTTAGCCAATAGCCTTTAAGATACCAGCCCACTGGGGCATGGTCTCTTGTACTATAAATGCAGCTGTAAAGTCTGTGTTCACTCTCTTGCTTCTGGCTCTCACTTCCTGCTGATAGACTCTGTTCCTGTTCCCTATTCTTGCAGAGGACTGTGATCTAGGACAGTGATCTGTAAGTCTCCCCTAAATAAATATCCCTTTATTATACATAATTCTGAACTAGTGTGGGATTATTTTGTATCTTTTGACATCAGATAGATAAAGTGTGTTCATAGACATCAATGCAAGGAATTAATAAATGTTAGAAGTTTATAATACAAACAGCAAAATGTATAAGAAAGAGCTATCTAAATTACCATGATTGTTGAGAACTTTCTTAAGGTTCTGATAGGAGGGTCTAGTAGTACAATGTTTCTAGAAAATGTAAATCGTTTGGCCATTTTTACTCAAAGAATTTGGCTTATTTTCATTCATTCAGCTCTCTTTATCCCACATAGATGAAGTAGAACTAAAGATTTATATGCATATTCTGTCCCAGGAGTTTAATTTATAGGATAAACAGCCAGATATATTTCTAATAAAGATTATTTATTTTGTTACAAATAAAAATCATAATTACTACACAACCAGAAGGGTGCTACTGTGTTACCAGATAATAATTTTCAAGATTATCACTATAACAAAGGAATAAACACCAAATTTGTATGTATTGTTTAATAGATTAACATGGTAAGGGATTACATTATTTTAAACAACAGTTCTGAATTGCAGAGCATTGTGTTAAGAGATTATATGACACCCACTGGCTTGGTAATTACTATATAGATTCACACCACTCATCAAACAGAATAACTATATTTCTTCCTATTTCATTATGTTTTAGGAAATTACAATGAAAATGCAATCAATAATTTTAGCACTTTGTTCAAGTAAGCTTACATAATTAACAGTTGATGGAATAGCATAAATATTTTATTTCTAAGATATATACATGATAATTATATTTATTTTTATTTAGACATTGCTATTGATAATACATAGAGTTAAAAACCTTAAGCAATTGAATATCCATGTATTTAAGTGTATGTGAAATTTTTGTTTTGATTATTTATTTATATTGGCCTAGTTGTACTTTCTAAAGTTTAGTTGGGGAAAACTACAACAGATAGAAGTTTAGATACAATAATAAATATGCACTAAATATCAGTTACTTAAACAACCTGAGTTTCCATCAATCTTACACACCATGGGAGGATTAGCAGAGTTGACTACTAACCAACCTCACTCTGAGACTCAAGCTGAGGTACCAGCATCTGTCTCCAGCACATCTTAGGGGAGAGACAAACTCGCAAATGCCTTTCACTGATTAAACATGGAAGAAACAAGCATTAATTTTGCTCTTAGGATTTTTTCTTTTGTTTTGTTTTTTTCTTGTTTTTTTAGACAGGGTTTCTCTGTGGCTTTGGAGCCTGTGCTGGAACTAGCTCTTGTAGACCAGGCTGGTCTCGAACTCACAAAGATCTGCCTGCCTCTGCCTCCGAGTGCTGAGATTAAAGGCGTCCGCCACCACCACCTGGTGCTCTTAGTTTTTTAATAAAGTCAGAATCACACACAAGAAGATCTCAATGAAGATAAAAATGAATTTTTAACTAGAGAAGAATCTAAAACTAATGTGTTGCCTATCTCAAACTGCTTTTAGCTTTTATAGAGAACATGGCTAAAAAGAAAAAAAAATGTGACTCCCCACTGCTACTGAGATGCAGAAAACAAGACCAATAAGCTTGTAGACACATCAACTACAGGGAATTATATCTACTTGAATGAAATGATATCTAGAGGCAATAGAAATCAAGAAATTGCAGACTGCATATGAATATGAAGATCTTGTGAGACTTTCATTCTTTAGACAGAATGGCTTCGCTTACTCATGGTCATCAAAAGCAAGAAATAAAATTTGACTTCCAGTGGGACATACCTGCCCTTGTGGAACATTCTCTCCAGTTGATGGGCCAACGGGGCCTTCAAGCTTGAGAACCAATGGTGCTTGTAATTGTTTTCTCCACTCTTGTAATCACAGCTGTGATGGGTATTCATTCAAAACCACAAAACTAACTCTTTAAAATCTTTCATATGAGATGTTTGCTTCAGAGATCCCAGTTGCCATGGCATCACTCATAGATGTAGCCCGACAGGAAAGTGCAGGGACCATGGATTCAAGTGCTGGATGTGTTGTTGCTTTTTAGTTTTCATTCTCGAAAAGCCATGGGGAACAGCTCACCCACCAATATCTCCATTACTCTTAAAGTAGTGATGTGTATTATTTATTTATATGGTGCTTCTAGAAACTAAATGAGTTTATAGTGTAGTCAGGTTATACATATGTATTTAACATCCTTTTGATACAATATATTTTAGCTATATTGTGTTCCTCCAAAATTGTACCTATGCAGTGACCTTTACAAAAGATGAGAGTCAATATGTATTTTAAACTAAGGCTACTCATTTGTTAAAGATTAGCATATAATTCCACAATAACTTTCTTGCAGTTTTTCTGTGTATTAAAGTCTAGACAAATAAAAAGCACATATATTTAAAGTAATTTTAGGGACTGAAAAAATAATTTGGGAGATTTTCTTATTTTCCCATTATATAATTGGTCATTTTAAAATCAGATATGGATAGATTAATTATTTTCCAGTGTTTGTTTGCTCATGTTCTATTTATTTCTATTAGTAAAAGATTATTTGATATTTTGAAGGCATAACATAATGTACACTCTTTACTTAAAACATTCTTTAAGTTTTCAACATACATACATATCCCTGTCCCTTGTTGGGAATCTGACAACAATAGCAAAACTCATCTTAATTTTTTAGAGCAAAAACACCTGGAAAACAGTTTCACAGTAATAAAATCTATTTTTATATGAAGTTATTTTTTATTTCTCTCAAGATTTTTCCCTTTGGAATAATTTCCATTATTATAGGAGAGTGATAAAAATATTAACATTTAAAAATAAACAGCAGAAACACTACATGGGTTAGCCTCCCACCCTATCTCAGAGCAAAATGATGAAACTTCCAAGAGAGAAGATGGCAAGGTCATGTCAGCACCTGGCTGCTGACTTAAAATGTGGGTGACAGTTGTCTGAGGGACTGTACAATTTCAACCCTTGGAACCCCAGAAGTATGACAGGGTTAGTCATCTCCACCTGAAAATATTTTAAATTGGATGGAGCAGAGTCTGCTGTCTGGGTTATTGCTAGAAGACAGGGATATTCAGAAGTATCTCTGAGATTAAAATCTTTCTACCCATACTCATACCTTCTAACCCATGCACAAAATGTGCATAATTAGCATTCACAACTACATAATTCTGTGATTATTTAAAATACCAGGGCTTTAAATAATAAAAAATGAAACTTCATGTTAAATGAATTATATCTTAATAAAAAAGCACTTTAATAAACAACATAAAAAAATCACATTTTTCATCTAAAATACAAATCCCTAATTTCTACCCTGAACCCAAATTTCTGGTAGCTTCTACAACCAGCTTCTCTTAAAGCATGTGTCAGATTGACTTTGTTATTCTCAAGTAAGGAATGAGTGCATAGTTCTTTTTTTAAAAAATATTTTTATGGTTTATTTAACTTTATTTTATGTGCATTGTTGTGAAGGTGTCAGATTTCCTGCAACTGGATCTTCAGACAGTTGTGAGCTGCCATATGGGTGCTGGGAATTGAATTCGGGTCCTCTAGAAGAGCAGTCAGTGCTCTTAACCACTGAGCCACCTCTCCAGTGGTTAAGAGTGATATTGAATATGCAAAATAAACAAAGTAAAAATGCTAAAAAAAAAAAAGAATGTTCTTCCAGATGAATATTTTCCTTATTCTGAATTTTTTCCTGATCTGAGAGCAAAACCACACCCTAGGCTAAATGTCTTCTAAAGGAGCAGCATTCATGCATGTGTGTATACAATGCTTTTCCAAGTGAACAAAACCCAACAAATAATGGTATTGGATTTCAAAAATGCCAGTGAGCAATTAGAAGCTTAAGTTCAGAAAGTTTTAAGCAAACATCTCAGCTGTGTTTTTGTTATTTTTAATGTATTGAACTGAATAAAGCTAAACTGGAATCGAATAACCTGAAGTAGAGAAAATTTTATGTGTATGTGTGTGTGTGTGTGTGTGTGTGTGTGTGTGTGTATACTTGCATGAAGTGAAAGAGATAAGAGAGAGAGACGGATTGTCTTTGTCCAGGAATTTCTCTGATCTCTGTGGAGTATACCAGTTTTGAAAAAGCAACAATGTTTTTTCTTTCAGTGATCTCAGTCACCTTCTTCATAAGATGCATGAGGATGGCATTCATTTGTCACACACTATTAGGAAGTACTGACAAAACATGACCATTGGCTTCACTCACCCCTTCCAGAACAAGGCAGGTCAGAGCCGCTCTGGCACTTCCTGGCGCTCTCCTCAGCTGACAATGGGCAGGACCTTGGGTGCTCACAATTCTTCCCATACCAGCCTGTTCTACAGTCACATCGTCCACAGTTACACTGACCATGACCTTCATAGTAAAAGGGAGATGGAGAGCATATAAAGATTATATAATCAGAGATAGTTTATAGCTTTTATTCTACTAGTGTTTTTCAGAAGTAAGTCAGGATCTTAACTTCCACACCTCCAACCATTAAGGCAAAGGAACATTCTTCTCAAATATTTAAATAACTGATGTACATTAACAGATTGAAAAGAACAAAGAAAAGCATCAGGTATGAATAAAATAAATAGTTTAATAAGGTTTTAAATTTGAGTCTATTAAATTCTAGATAAATGTTATTGTATTGGTCTCTGGAAAGCAAGTGTGGTATTTGATAGATTTGCTATTTAATTAATGTGATGGAGAACTATAGGAAATAGAACACAAACAGTTTCGAAGTAGGAGGATTTTTTCTAATGAATCTTTCAACTGATACATATCTACTTAGAAGAAATAAGGAGCCACAAACTGACAATGAAGCCATGAAATCTAGAATTAGGGATAAGCTGAGATCTCACTCCTGAGCTTTATTAACCTATAATATACATATAGAAGTGATTGAAGGATCAGTGGAAATGAACCAAATGACTTAACTATAGTGTAATTTTTTCATCTATGAAAATGTACATATTGAAAGTACATAGGAGTGATGCTGTTCTCATTGTGATACACAATGATACATTCTCATTGTGATACACAATGATACATACTCACTGTGAAATGGTTACCACAAACAAGATAATAACCATCTCTCTCACCCCACACAGGTGAGCTACATTTCATACATCATTTAATTCTGTGGCATTTTTGCAGTTTATCATAGCTTAAGAAATTTTAGTTCTTAACTAATTAGTTTCAGTTCTTAGTTTTAACTCTCACCACAACTAAGCCTGGGGTCACCTATGAAAGGACTCTGAAATAGAGGGTTCTCTAAACAGACTGGCTCATGATCAAGTCTGTGAGGTACTGTCTTGATTTTTAATTGATATAGGAGGTCCTATCCCACTGTGGGCAGCACCGTTCTCTTGGTATGTAGTCCTGAGCCAAATAAGAAAGATAGCTAAATGTGGGTCTATGAGAGACCCAGCAAGAAACCTTTCTCTATGATTTCTATTCCAGGTTCCTGTTTGAATTACTACTATGATTCCCCTCAATGGTGGACTGTGACCTGGAAGTATAAACCAAACAAATCCTTCCCACCCCTAAGTTTCTCCGGTCATAACATTTGTCATAGCAACCTAATAAAACTAGAACACCTTCCTTTTTCTCTGCCCTCCTGAAAATAAGGACAATCAGAAATGCATCTATAAATAATTACATTTTAAACAAAAGCTGGAACATTTAATGTACAATTCATTCTGTTATTTGTACAGGAGCAAGTGGCTTTAAAATACTTGGGCACAAGCAAGAGATTCGGTTCAGGGACTGTTAGATATGTAAGGACACACTACAGGACATACTGCCATTATAGACTAGTTGACAATCTTAGCAATTATGTCAAAGCGATAGTTAGATTAAAGGAAGAAAAGTCTTACTTATCTTTGTAAGTTTTAAAACTGTAAATATCTGAACAAGACATCTAGTAGATGAGAATGCCCTTAAATCCCTAGCTTACCCAAGAGGGTGCCACCTACTGATGTGACCCACAGGAATTCTCAGTCAAGGAGAGTCCTCCCACCACAACACAGAAAAAGATTATATCCAACCCAGAGAGGGCAGGAGACAGGTACAGAAGCAAACAAGGACGACTGCATAGAGTTAACATTGTCAAGTCAGAACACGTGCTTAAATTATGTAATGATTATTTTCTATCTGAAGTTCATTTGTGTGGCAACATTAGCAAAAAAAGACCCAAGTATGGTAGCACACATCATTAATCTCTGAACTGGGGAGGTGGAGAAACAGGCTGCAGATTCTGAGTTCAAGGCAAGCTTGATCTTCAAAGTGAGTTCCAGATCAACTAGAGCTACAGAGAGACCCTGTGTTGGCTGGAGGAAAGTGGCATAAAAAGTGTAAAGATGGTCATAACTTATTAAGAAGAAATTTTTGAAGTTAGAATCTGATCCGATTACAAAAAATTTGGGTTAATTTTGGAGGACTTAATGCTATTTTTATTCATATTTAAATTATATTTTAGTGGAGGAAGACAGATGTATATACCACAGAGCACACATGGAGGTCAGAGGCCAACCTGAAAAAAATCTGGCACCCATATTAAGGAAGAAAACAACAGATTTTTTTGGTGACCATTTCCCACAGTCATGTTGATGGTCCCTCAATTGTTGTTTAATAAACTGCATATGCTTCTCACCTAGAAAAGAATCATGTTGGGAATTTTGCCACTAAGATGTCATATTCACTTTCTGATTCTTATTGGGTCTATTTTATTCAGTTAGTTTTTTAATTCTCTAAGCTTTTCCCACTTTTGTTCTATGACAACGCTATCTTTTTCTGCCATTGTTATATCCGTGTCCTCCACAGAGCAGAGGAGACAGACTGTGATATGCACCACAATTTCTCGTGTGATTGCAGTACTTGTCATGATGAATTTCTTGAGAACAACTCCTGAAAATTTAGGTTTCACATCCAGGCATGTAAACCCTAGCTTTTAGTTATTAAAAATCCATTACAGTCAGTCATTTAAAAATCCATATGGGTTAAAAACTCTGTCATGAGTATAGCTGGCTCTGAGATCAAAGTCATAGCCCTTGAACAGGAAGTGTCAAGGTGGGAGTACACTGTCTGTATTAAAATGGTTTCTCACTCTCCTGAACCATCTGGGTATGCATATGTGTTTCCTTTATCAATTTTTTCAAAATGATTCAGTATTAGCTAAAACTGCTTAATCTGGGAGACATTTAAACTAAAGAGCAGTGCATAAGTCATGCAAGTTGTGTGAAGTTCTTCAGAGCTGGTGAACACACAGAAGTTGATACAAATGATAACATCTCAACACAGAATATTTTCTTTCTTTTTTTTAATGTGGGGGAAGCAATATTTCCTAAGTCAAATATACCAATGAGGAGCACACAAGAAACAAATACAAGAGTCATAGAAAAGTTTCTGTAAATCCAGCCTACAGTGATGGGAACTAGAGTTAACGTTGGCAGTGCCAAGCTGGGTGCAATGGCTTCTGTTTATAACCCAGCATTCCAGAGGCTGAAGCAAGATGACTGCTTCCAGCTTAATGTCGATCTGGGTTACACAAGGATTCCCAAGCCAGACCTGCCTGTGGAGTAAGACTCAATCTCAAAATAAATAAATAGTATCATTGACTAATTTAAATATTTATTCAAGACTGTTTTAATTTTCAAACATGAGTTTTACTTTTCTCAATAATGGAAACTCTACTCATGTCTTGATTTCAAGAAGTCTGTTCTGTGCTGTCAAAATAAATTTCAGAACGTTAGCAATTTCATTCTAAATAAAACTGTGCATTTCCTACAGAAGATTTTTAATCCATATAGTCAGAAACTGGTTTAGAAATGTAAAAGTATTGACACCAGATTGCCAGGAAGTGGCTGAGTCAGAAAAGCACTTGGAAGTGCAAAAGATTGATACAATTTCTGAAGCAGGCACTGAGTCCTAAGGAGGAAACTATGCAATAACACTGTGATCTCTCTTCTGGATTTTCTAGTTCCTCAATTCCAGCCAAAAAGCCCAGATAAAGAGAAAGGGATTATTGAACAGAAATAAATTCAGGAAGATAAAGGCTTGAATTTGATACAAAAAAATTTAAAGTAAAAGACATGTTTGGCATAATAACCAGTTAGTCTAACACACTGAAACATACAATTAGGTTTCTTTAGGCAAATGTGGGGGAAAAGTCTTCACATAAATAAAAATAGGTATTTTTTACTCGATTTAGATGTACCACTGTCCTTCATAGGCCTCATCAGAATTTAATCTGTCTTTCAAGTAGAGAGAAACAAAAGGGACCCTTAACACACTAATCATAATGCAATGCTTCCAGGCTAGTTTGCAAACCTGTGAATGTTCTAAGCCTGTATGAGTTAGTCTTATTTCTTCTAACAAGTATTCTTTATACTGCATAGGCAGATCAACAACACTGAGATGAAAGATGAAGGATGTTGTTGTTTATCCCTGATCTCAACATCAAAAGTATTAAAATTAAAAACCATTCTCAGGGGGCTGGAGAGATGGCTCAGTGGTTAAGAGCATTGCCTGCTCTTCCAAAGGTCCTGAGTTCAATTCCCGGCAACCACTTGGTGGCTCACAACCATCTGTAATGAGGTCTGGTGCCCTCTTCTGGCCTGCAGGCATACACACAGACAGAATATGGTATACGTAATAAATAAATATTTAAAAAATATAAAAAATAAAAACCATTCTCAGATACCCTGTACACACATGTTCATGGACACATACATACACACATACCTTCACACAAACACATGTACACACATGCATGTACACACACACACATGAATATAGACATATGCAAGAACACAAAAACACTCACACAGAGATGTGTTTCAGTATAATCTGTCTACTACAGATGTGACTGTTGTTCAGGCTAATTCATATGGTGAAGAATGTTCACAGAATGACTCCTAACCCAGTAGTATGACAGCTATGCAAGGAAGTTACCACAAACTCTCAGGCTATTCTAGGATGAATGGGACACCCAAACCCACATTTCATTTGTGGATTATATTCCCTTGAGTTACAAGAGCTAAATTCTAAAAAAACAAAAATCACTCTGGGATAAACTTAGTTACTTAGCTAAATATATTTCAACTCTTTTTTTTCTCTTGGAGGAAATATTTCTTTTCTTTTTTTAAACCTAAAATAATTTTATTTATTCTATGTGTTTTTCACATCATGTATCTTGATCCCATTTATTCCCCATCTCTTCACATCCACTCTCTGCCTTGTACACCACCGTCTGAATAAAACAAAATTCAAGAAAAAAAATGAAGAAAATAAAATGAGAAAAAAGGATTTAAATGGAAGAAATTAAAAATCTTGTCTTGAAAGCTGCAGTACAAACCGTGTCACATCATATGCCCCTTTGTCCATTCATCTCTGCTTGCAAGTGTTCAGTGCAAAAAGTCATTGGTGTTGGATGCCCTCTTTACATTTCATTATCTGGAGGCCTACAGTTAAAACAGAATTCCAGGGCTAAAGAGATGGCTCAATGGTAAAGAACACTGGTTGCTCTTCCAGAGGTCCTGAGTTCAATTCCCAGCACCCACATGGTGGCTCACAACCATCTGTAATGAGATCTGGTGCCTTTTTCTGGCATGTAGGCATACATGCAGAGGAACACTGTATACATAATAAATAAATCTTTAAAAAAAATAAAATAAAACAGAATTCCACATCGGTGGTCTAGTAGCACCTTGCCATGCATGCCCGCCTCTGTGAATAGACGCCATCTCCCTAATTAGAATACTAAACAAACTCTTGTCCCCACAACTTCTGTGCATACTCAGTGCATAAAAAGCACCCAGTAACTGTTAGCTTTTTAAAATAACCACTGTGGTGACACTGATGATACAGGAGAACACTCACATCATATAAGTAACAGAAAAGCTCTTGGAAAGACTGAGTAAAATGTGCTCTGATGCTTGCGGCTTTTCAGAGGAGGAAGTCTTACAGGAGAAAGTTTTGGAAGTAGGCTTTCCCTGGCCTTTGAAGTTACATAGTCATGATTATGTGGGGCAACTCTTTTATCTCCCTTTGCTGGCACACTTTCCAGGAACCAGAGGAGCATTCTGTCTACCCGCATGTACCAACTGAGCAGTCAGGCTAAAGAGAAACGCACACAGAAAATATCTGTCTTCTGGATTATTAAGCAAAAGAACTTAGAATCTGTAACTTCACTCTGGAGGGGCATGCACAAATGTGTGGTTGTGCATCTCTGTTCTTGTATGCAGGGTGACCAAAAAAGAACATCAATTACCCTCTATAGCTCTCTGCCTTTTTCTTTGAGATAGGGTCTCTCAAATGAACCTGGAACTCGGCTGGTAAGCAGCAAGCCCATCCTCCTGCGTGTGCCTCCTACTGGAGTTAAAGGCATGCAGAGAGCTATGTCCAGCTTTTTATGTAGGATCTGAGACCTAAATTCAGGGTCTCTTGTTTGTGCTGTAAGTGCTGATACCCACTGAGTCATCCTTCTTGTGCCCAGATATCATGTCCGTATTTTGTGAACTCTGTGATTTCCCTGGTCATGTTTGCGTCCTTCACTGCTGGACTCAGTAACCATGACACAAACCACAAGCTGGCATATAGTATCTGCTCCATAAGTATTTAAAATTCAAAATGTTTGGGTCCATTAATAAATATTCAACTCTACATTTCACTATAGAACAATTTTAGTTAAAATTCCATCAGTTTATGAATATATCACCCCCAAGAACTCCTTTGGCATGCGTTTCTCTTGCTGTCTCTAACTAATAACCAACAAGTGGCTAGTTCTGCAGTCTCAGAGTTAAGGTGAGAAAATATTTGGAATTAATGGATTTCTGCATCAAGGGATTGCGTTAATTTTAAGAAGGTTAGGTTGGTTTCATCTTGAGCTTTTGCAGAATGTCTAAAATCTCTAAAGGATATGTGCATCGCTGAGAGAAGCACTGAAAAATATAGAAAGCCTAAGGTACAACAGTTTCTCTACACATGTGAGGAAGAGAACATTTTATGTAAAAGCAGGACGCAGGAGCTATCTTACCTGAACAGAAATCGTCAGAGTATCGATCATAAACAGCTCTGCAGTCTCTTTCATCACACTCGCACGTGTCCCCGTGAATGTCTCCCCAATCCCCAGTTGGATCAAAATCATGGCAAGAACATTCGCCACAAACACATGTTCCTAGATAGGAAGAAATGAATTTTATGGGATTCCCGATAAGTATTAAAGAAAGCATCTTGCATGTTTATTGCTTAAAATGTTGATTCATAGTTTGAAAATAAGTATATTTTGATAAAAATATTCTTAGAAGGGTAAACGCCATCTGAACTTGATGACAGATTTATTAATAAATAAAAGTTATCTATAATTATGTCAGTTTATTCAATAAGCCATTAATATTGTGTTGATTTCTCTCAAAGCTAATATTAAAGCAATATGTTACTTTTGTTTGCAAGAAACTTTGAAACAATTTGACAAGAAAAGTGAAGGCAAAAGTAACAGAAGAACTAGCAAACTCAAAGTCATTATCACCATTGTGTGGAGCAAGGAAGTCAGGACCGTGAGGGACTGGCCCACCAACCGAGACAGTGTGCCTGATCTATTGGGAGCTCATCAAATCCAGCTGGACCAGGACTGAATGAGCATATGACCAAACTGGACTCTCTGAATGTGACTGCCAGTGGGGACTGACTGAGAAGCCAATGATAATGGCACAGGGACCTATCTCTTCTGCATGTATTGGCTTTTGGGGAACCTATTCTATATGGATGCACACCTTCTTAGACCAAGATGGAGTGGGGAGGGCTTGGGGTATCCTGCCCCCTCTTAAGGAAGCAGGGGGAGGGAGGTGGGGTATTGGAGGAGTGGGAGGGCCTGGGACAAGGGGAGTAAATGTAAATTTTTCTTTTAACAATAAAAAGAAAAAAATTAAAAAAAGAGCTTGAGAAGTGTTATGTGAATGAAATGCTAGGAGTAGGCAACGGGGGTACACTTAGGAGGGGACGTGCCTTAGCCAACCTAAGAGGTAGACTCTATGGAAATTGAATATGGCGATATATCAGGATGGTCCTGGACACCAAAAAGGAAGACTATACACGTTTAGGTGCTTGAGACAGAACCGAGAATTGAAACTGCACAGATGGAAATTTTTCTACTGGAAGGTATTTCTTGTCATTAATATTTTATTTACATAGACTGCAAATCCTTAGGCAAGTAACAGATAAATTATGTGGGATGGAAAATAAATCTCTTCATTGTTTCTGTTTTTAAAAAGTAACAATTTGACTAAAACTTTAAATTACAAAATAAAGTCATAGGCTATGAATAAATTCATTCCTATTCAAAATATCTGATGTAATTATTAAAATAAAAAATATATTTAAAACATGCAAGTCTGAAATTTGTATTGGAACCAAAACAATCTAAAAATCCCCAAAAGACTACAAGAGTGAAGCAAGTTATCCATATGTATGCATGTAGAAGGCAAAAAAAGTACACCCACAAACATACAAGCAATTCTTAGGTATCAAGTCATAAAGTTTAAATATGCCTAATATAAGACAGACAAAGACAGAGAATAAAAAATGTCATAGAGAATTCATGATAAGTGTGACAAGGGCTGACCATGCAACCAACTATTACTAAGACCTTTGGGTGGGACCATAATAGTGAGTTCAAATTATTTTGGATGTCAAATTATCATTGGCAATGAAGTATGCATAATCTGTAGGCTTTGAAGATGTGGATGAATATATTACAAATGCTGACTATGAAGCCAATCAAACACAAAGGTTTAGGCAGAAGAGAGGTGCTTATGAACACAATGTGAGTTAGTGTGATTTATAGTAGGAAGCAGTTCACATAAAGAAATGGTTTCCATTGCCTTTTTTTTTTGGTTAAACCCAGGACTTTTTACTTCTATCTTCTATAAAGTCTTAATTCTTTTCTATTTATCAACATTTAAGATAGTGTATCAAGGATTTTCCTTTTTAAATGACTTGTATCTTTTTAGAAATTAAAAAAAGTGCTTACAACTTTCTATCTTAATGGTTTTAAAGAAAGCAAAAAAGCCACTTGTTTATAACCAGGTAAAAAATATTAATGAAATGTTTAATTTTGATTTTATACCAATAATTAATAACTATAAATTATACTTGATATGAATAAGTATTTACAATTTATGTTTAAGGTCAGTCACAACTCATGGAATTATTTGGTGCATGGGTTCTGTTCTGTATTGTGTTCCATACAGTTTTAATACTGCAGAAGTTAAATTCATTAATACCAATACTGCATTTCAGCCAAGCCTTCCATTACCCATGAGTAAGACAGGAGGGTTGTCTGACTTCCCTCTGGATAATCAGGCACTCATGATGTTGATGGCTTTGTTAGTCAAGAGACATTTAGCACAGCATCTCCAGGAATTGCCTTTTAGCTGTGCTGTACCGGTTTTGGACAGAAGCCAATGAAATTCTAGTCCCCATGCTAACTATTTACTCAAAAAAAAAAAGCTTTAAGAATGACAACAAATTTGTGTTTTCTTTATCTATTCAGTGAAGAACAAGAACAGAAAGATTGTGTCAATGTAGATTTGAAGCAAAGCAAGTGATTACACTATCACTCCCACACTGAAGGAAATGCATATCGAGAAGACGTCTTATCAGTGACGAGCTTTATTTACCACCCAGTTATGTAGTAACGTATTTGAGTGGCACACCTCTATTGCTGCAGATTTTGCCATCTGGAGATGTGCATCTTCGTTTGCTTTCCCAGGGGGTGATGTCACACTGGAATTCGCATTTATCTCCATGCCAACCAGCCTCGCAGTAACAGTTTCCACAGTAACACTTCCCATGGCCTTTACCCAAAAAGAATTTTATACAGTGAGGAAAAAAGCAACTTTTCAAAGTAGCATTAACTTTCTATCTCTTTAAAATCATTTTGTTTTGCCTTTGTAAATAACAAGGGCTCCCAGTACCATGCTGAAAATAACCAACTTATATATTTTTTTCTTCCAATTGAGCTTGTATCTGTATAGTTATATGAATAAAAACAGCCAATATATCTTTGCCTTGGCCTACACAGAGAGATTACAAAGAAAGTATTTGTAAAGAAATGACAAGATTGACTATGGAAGTTCAGTACCATTTGAAGTACATGCTTGAATGTATGCAAGCCTTATTGTGTGGGTATTTCTTGAAACAGCCATTAAAATGATTAATTTGCAATCAACTATTAAGAAAGTAGCAGTGCATATTTACTTAGATATGCTTTATTCATGACTATAGCATTCTCAAACTAGAGGAAGTATTTCGTCCTTTAATTCTACTATGTCCCACAAACTGTCGACTTGTGGAATATTATTTAACCAGACAAAGATGTGTTTTATTTGTTTATGCTGCAGAATATTACTTTATCTGTGTAAAGGTGTATTACTTTTGTTTACACTGTATTTAATTGTATAAAGATATGTTTCACCTTGCCTGCCTAAGGTACATGATTGGCCGAATAAAAATGCTGCGTGGATAGTACCTAGGCAGGAGAAAGGATATGCAAAACTGGCAGGCAGAGAGAATAAATGAGAGGAGAAATGTAGGTTCAGGAAGAAGGAGAGATGGAAGAGAGAGAGGGAGATGCCAGGGCAAGCCACCCAGCCAGTCACAGAGTAAGAAGGAAAGAAAGACACATAGAATAAAGAAAGGCGAAAAGCCCAAGGAAAAACATAGATAAACAGAAAGAGGTTAAATTAAAAGAGCTAGTCAGAAATGAGCCTACACTGAGCATTCAAAACTGCTAACAAGTCTACATGACATGATTTGGGAGCTGGTTGGTGGCCCAAAACAGAAAGCCTAGTATACACACTATTGTGTTCCACCATGTGGAAAGTTCCAAGTTAAACCAATAAAATGCAATGTATTCTTGGTCTGACAAAAAGACTTCCACTCTTGTGTCAAGAGAATACCAATGAGTGCTAAGCAAAAATCCCACACTGTAATAGCCATCTTGCTATAATTTTCCACATTTTCACTTGGACAACCCACCAAACTATCTTCAACAAACTCCATCCTGAATGTCCATCTGACCCTCTCTAAAAAATCTTCAAATTCATTTTCTGTGTGAGCTCACCATTATATTTATCCCACTCAAACATGGATGAATGTCCTTTTTATTTTATACTTTAGACTTTCTTAATTATAAAAGCTTGTATTTTGTGAGACTTCGACTAACATATTTATTCTTCCATTTCCTTCTTCCAGGGCTGTAACTCTGGGATGGCCATGAAAATGTGCCTGCTTGGCTGCCTTTTAATTGCTTACCAGTTTAATTTTTATTGTAACATGGTGTCCTTTTAATAATTAGTTATAATAAATATCCATAATTTATATGTAAGCTTTTAGAATGCTTATAAAAATCATTGTTCAACAAGAATTTGTTTAAAAATAATCATTGAGATGAGGAGCTAATTATGATAAGATATAGATAAAGGGTAGATCTAGGGAAGAGGAGAGGGGAGGGGATCTGGGAGAGTGGAAGTAGAGTAAACTGTGTTCAGGACGTATTGTATGAGGAAAGAATCCGTTTTCAAAAAAAAAGATAAGAGGTTAAGTAGAAAAGAAAACTCATGTAAAGCTACACTTTAATGCAGATATGGAAAATAATTCAAATGAAGGGTGAGAAAAGACATAGGGACAACAGAAAATTCAGGACAATGCATCTCCTAGGCAACAAACAAAAACTTTGTACTGTAAATATAAACTGATAGAGGAAAATATTTTTTCCTGTGTAGTGTCAATGATAGACTATAAAATCTTTTCTCAACAGATTGTTGAGATGTGAATGACACATGGACACCTCTAGGATTCTGAGCAGCATCACTCCCACAGAGAGTAACTGGATACTGGCATCTGTGGTTAGAGATGATGAAATTCCAAACAAGAGGCAACACCAAGTAACAAAGGTGAAAGCTAAACTTATCCTATTACATGGTTTCAAGTTAATTTTTAAATTTGCATATACAAATAAGTTTTGCCTCAGGGATGTAAATCAAAACTCACTGATCCCAAAACATTTTCTCTTACTTTACTGATCATCAGCTGGAATAAAACACTCAGATTGTAACTACTTAATGTCCTGGGTTATTTAACTGCATCTTGAACTAAAGCCTTTCAAAAATGTTCTAGAATCTGATGTAAGATGGTGACTCAGAAGAGTTTTCTTTGCATTTGTTTATCCTGGTTGTGCATGCAGGTGACCAGGGACATAAGTCATTTCAGTTTAAAATAAGAACAATTGGATAACCCTACAAGTCTATCTGCAAGCCACGATAATGCTAAGAAATTGGCAACCTGTCACATGGCTGTGATGACTTCCTGAAGCTCTGATCTCTGGGTTCTAGTATCCCTGACTTTGCTAGGACATGCCAGACTTGATTAAGTAGGATAGAATCCTTTTGGAAAGAGTAGAGAAGGGTTTATTTAGTTAAAGTGACTCTCACTCGCTGTTCTGTACTACCATTTCATTGTACCAACCAAGGCTGCAAATGTGCATTCTGGACAAGGGCTTGCCATGAGATGAGCAGAAAGGAAACTAAAGGTGATGAAAAGGTGCTCTTCTCAGGGGACTGTAAACTCCAAGGAAGGCACGCAATGTAAATGGTGAAGGGTCAGAAACACAGTTCTCGTGTCTGACAGACACCAGTATGGAAACTATCATACAGGTGAGATAGCTCTGGGCTGTTGATCATGTTACCTATGTCTCTGTTCCCACCATTTGAGTAGATACAATTGCAGAGTGGTTCTTTCAGGTATCATAAGACATAATATAATGCATATGAAGCATGTGTTACAGTACTTAATAATAAGAAATGGGCAAAAATTAATGCAAGAGAAAAAAATTGCTGAATGATGGTGACACAGAAACTGTGAGGAGGGATGGTGTTATCTACATCTAGGAAATAGTAAGAAGCTAAATTAGGCTAACCATACCAGCATACTCCAGTGTCTCCATTAGGGCATGCAACTATCGAAAGACATATAATTTAGAAAAAGAATAAAACTAATGCAGTTAAGAGATAAAGAAAAAATACAAGATGGTAGCTAAAGAAATGCTATCCTAATCGGACTACTTCAGAGATACGCTGCTGGCCTGTTGCATCAGTAACGTTGCTCTCCTCTGGGGGACAATCTAGTTTTGGATTTAAATAGGTCTAGGATACTCATACTCTGAAGGCCTTCATTTAGCTCTGCTTACCTGATATGTTTTCTAAGCACAAGTTCAAACTGAATTGGAGGGGAAGTTTATATAAAATTTATATAAAGGAAAGCATACAATGAAACAGGTGAAGAACAGGGACTGTGACTTTCTATGCTTAACATACCTACCTCCACATATTTCTTCTGTTTCGTCATCTATGCATTCTCTATCGTCACACTCGCAAAATTTTCCATAAATGAGTCCATTTCCATCTGGATTATCACACTTGCACCTACCACAGTGGCATGTACCTAAGGCAGTGAGACAATGAGAAGAATGTTACACACTAGAAATTATAATTAATAATATTTTCCCATATTTCTCTCAAGTAGGTAGAGAAAACCCAATTTAATGTTCCAATTAAACATTTCTGTAGTTATGGTGAGGTGGAAGGGGATGCTACTTATTTTTGAAATTATTGTGGCACAAAAATTATAATTTGTACTTCACAGTTATTACTGTTGACCTCCAGTAGTTTAATGGGCACCAATGTGACCCCCTCAAAACATGGAGGTCCTTATTTCTATCTTTTGAAATGAGTAGTAAATGAATGTCTAACTGTGTCAAAAGGAACTAAGATACTTTTGAGTTTCTGACTAGGGGAATCTTGCTCATCTTATTCACCAGTATTTATTCAATATTTTGTCTCATGTTTGAATAAACTGTTCATATAATAAATTCTTAGATAAATATAAAATAATAAATATCAGTAAACATGAAAATAAACAGTGTATGTCCACTGATGATGCCACATCTCAGCATTAGCTGACATTCCTTTTCTGGGGATAACAGAACCACAGTGAGTTTTCTTACATACAGAAGATGTTCTTGGGACCTCAACAGAATCTCAAACCACATCAGAGGATATTGGAGATCCTGAAAACATTAGATTTATGACAAGCTATATACTCACCCTAACAGAGTGTTTAGCTGCAAAATAGCATTTTATTCAATAGTAACAAGTCAGTTGTCTACCTGCTTTAACAAATAGTTTTCCATTTTGAATTGATCCTCATGGCAGTTGACGTATGAAAGTTAACACTTTACGAGTTACCAGGATAGCTCTAATCTCTGAAAATTCAAAAGGCAATCCAGTCATCTATAGGAAATAAGTTTGTTAAAATAAATAGAGAGATGTAAATGCTGCAAAAGCTCATAGCGAGGAAATTTAACTGAGAGCTGGAGGTCAAAGGAGAAGGTGCTAAGGAATAAATAAATAAATAAATAAATAAAAGCAAAGCCTCAGTTGTAATGATATTTTGTTTGTAGTCTAACAAATACAGTTTTCCTGAAGATCAGAGGTAAGCCACTAGTTAGTCATAGAGGCCAAGCAGTGATGACACACACCTTTAATCCCAGCATTCAGGAGGCAGAGGCAGAGGGATCTCTGTAAGTTCAATGCCATCCTGGGCTACGTGAGATTGATCCAGTCTAAAAGAGAAACAGAGCTAGGAAGTGGTGGCTCCCACCATTAATACCAGTACTTGAGAGTCACATGCCTTTTATCCCAGCACGGGAGAGGTGGAGAGAGGAAGGGATATGGTTGGGCAGAGAGAGGAATATAAGGCCGGAGGAGACAGGAACAAATACAGTCTGAGGATTCATAGAGACAATATCTCCTCTTCACTCTGAGAAGTCTGTAGAGGTAAAAAGTCTGTTTCTCTGATCAATCAGCTTTCATGCCCTAATATCTGACTCCAGGTTTTTATTACTGAGAACAATTAGAATTTGCACTATATTCAGTGGTTGAAAAACAAATAAATAGGCTTGAAAAGTATCATCAAACAAAATTACTAGACAGAAGCTTCTAAAAGCAGTGTAGTTGGTGTTAAAGGTCTCTAACATCTGCGTTTTTACAAGGACTACAAGAAAAAACAAGCATCTAAATTAGGTACTTCTTGTTGCATGGAACATGAACTGAAACTGGGGAAATGGATACTAAGAAATTAATGATGAAGAAATGAAAGGTTATTATAGGATGGCTCTATAGTTGGATAAACAATGACAGAGAGTTGAAAAAATACAGGCATATTTGAGAGATCGTTGGGAAAAACAGACAGCATTCAGTGGTCAGTTGAATGTAAAGCATGGAATATAAAGTTTGAGAGAAATCAAGAATGATATTGGGCCTGGGTGAAAGTGTAGTAACTATTCTGTGCATGGTAATAGGGGAAAACATGGGCTTTCCATTCAGGTACAATTACAGTCAAATATAAGCTTTGATCCTATCTAGTCAAGAATTGTTTAGGTTGAGATCCCTTCTACTTCTCATTCTCAGATGCACATGTTCACATAATCTCTTGTTCACAGGATAACTGTGAGGCCGAGTGAGAAATCCAGCAGCCTTTCCCTTCTGAAGGTTCTGCTGTACCTGGTGTGTAAGAGGCGTTCAGAAAACCATGAATCTTTCTTCTTCTCTATTTAAAACAATAGTCATATTCCAAATATCTTTTCCAGAATCGCCTTGTGTCTAAAGACCTTGACAGAATCCTTATTTTCATGCCTTCCACATGCTTCTGCTACACAGAGCATCTGCAATTTGCTACTCTCTGTAACAGGCCCTCCTCTCACAAAACCACAAATGAACAGTTATTTTGCAGAATCTGACTTTGTTGTTTTGTACGTTGAGGGTACTCTTGTGAATCTGATTAAAGTCAATTATCTTGTCCTGCTTTTTTTGAAACCTATTTTAACTTATAAGTATTACTTGAAATATAATGCTATAATTTCAGTACTGCTTCATTTATTTTTTCTCTCATTATCACCTTTCTCTTTTACTTTCACATCTCTTCTTGCTGTCTCTTCCACCCACGTATTTAGTCATTAAGCTTCTGTGTGACCTATTATGTTATTGCCGAAGTACTATAGGAGGTAATAAGATGAAGAAAATTAGGAAAATCAAAGATCAGAAAGAAAATGCAGATGACATAAGTGTAAACCTCCATATTTTATAGACATACATTACATACATATGAAATCAGAAACTATACAACAGAAAAATATAACAGATTCAAAGCAAGTGTTATACAAAAATGATGGGTTCTGCAAGTAGAGAAAGGTGTTAGGAAGAAGTAAATTCTTAAGTTATTATTGATAGAGAAAATTACAATAAGCGAATTAAAACACCAAGGAGACTTGTGGTTATGAGAAAAATGAATAGGTAATTATGATGCAAATAACAATAGTTAAGACTCTAATGAGTTTGGATGGAAGGGTATAATGAATTCATGCGGCAGAGTTAAAGAACATTGGCTAAGGATTTTAGACTTTCCTGGAATACCAGAAGCCTGCCATGGTTTAGCAGCAGAGAATAGTTTGGTGAGAGATATATACACATAAATCATTTCCCCTCCTGAAAGATGGGCAGGAACTGTCACTGCCTCCCAAGTTTCATGACTCCTCACTGACGTCTTCTACTGGCAGGCTCATTTCCATCCACATATGTGAACCATTCCTCACCAGAGTGGGAAGTCTCCAACAGCTTAGAGACTTCCTGTCTCACCATCCAGCAAAATTCACATCTGAGCCTCCACGACATGGCAGATGGGAGCCCAAGCAGAAGTGCCAGACTCCTGTGTTCCTGCTGTGTCATCTACATCTCTCTCTTGGTTGCCAGTCAATCACACTCTAGGACTGGTAGATTTGTACTTGGTTATTTTAGCTCTAGTTTTTTCTGCTGCCTAACAAAGCTGGTTCTCTCTATGGTGACCAGACTTGAACACCAATCTTCATTCTCTTCTAAGGTTCTGAGGCTTCACCTTGCCCTGCATATTGGTATAGAGGAAGCTTCTGAAGGTTTTGTTCTCAGTTCCTTCTGAATGTGCCTTTCAGTTTATGCCCCACAGTGGTTACCCTCTCTCCCTCTTTTATATCCAAGTTGCTTCCAGAGAACCAAATTATAAGAAAAGACAAAACTACTAATGGAGATGTCTTTGTTAGAGTTTCTATCGCTGTGATGAAACACCATGACCAAAAGTTGGGGAGGAAACAGTTTATTCGACTTACACATTACAGTTCATCATCAAAGGAGGTCAGCACAGGAACCTGGACCCAGGAGGTGATGCAGAGGTATAGAGGACTTCCGTTCACTGGCTTACCTCTCATGATTTGCTCACCCAGCTCTGTTAAGAACCCAATACCAAAAAAAAGAAAATACCTAGTACCACCAGCCCAGGGACTGCATTGTTTGCAATAAATTAAAAAAAAATATCTTACAGCCAGATCGTTTTCTCAGTTGAAGTTCCTTCCTTTCCAGCATGTCAAAACTAGCCAGCACAGGGAAACAACACAATCTGGAGTGGCTGTTAACGAATTATTATTAAATTATGGTGGGAATTATTACTAAAGAAGAAGTGGGTGAGAACAAGATTGGCAAAGCAAAACAAAAGACTTAGACATCAAGACAAAATGTGAGATCAAGGACTACATGTAAATTTGAGTGTAACTTTTCTTTTTGGTCTAGAAATCTCACTTCTGATATTTAACCTGATAATAAGATCTCTTAAAGAAGGAGAATACAGATAGGCCAAATAATGCCATGTATTATTATTTATAATTTCCAAATAATAGAAGTTCTAAATGCTTAAGTATAGGAGTAAAATTGAGTAAATGGCATTGCACAGAAAAAGTCAGTACTAAGCTGTCGACAAAAACATAGTAAAGACTCTCAAACAGCCAACTCTCATGATGAGCTGAGTGGCAGATGCAGACTGCTAAATAGCATAGTGATCTTGTTGCGTCGTATGTGAAGGGTAAAAGAAAAAACTGGTTCTGGAGCTCATTGGGTAAGGGTGTTTTCTTTATAAGCATGAGGGCCTGAGCTCAAACCCCTAGCATCTATGCAAAAAAAAAAGTAAAACAAAATAAACAGACAAAAAGCTTTGTGTGTCTGCTACCTCAGCACCAGGAGACAGAGAAAGGTGGTCCTAGGAGCTTTCTGGACAGACAAGTTCATTAGTAACCTTCCCAGTCAAAGAAAGACCCTGTTAAGGCAATAAAATGTCCAACATATTGCTTTGGGCTCTATATATCTGCATAAGCACTGTGCATACCCTGCCCTACAAAATACAACATTAACAAAATACTGAGAGAGAGTGGGTGGCGCAGGGGTAGGATTGGGGAAAAATCTGAAACCTTATCAAATATGGTTTATCACCTATCAAGACTATTCTGTGCCAGAAACATTATTGCCCACCCTTAAAACCAGCACTTGCAAAGCAAAGGCAGGCTGATCCCAGGGAAGCAGAAACTAACCTGGTCTCTGTAGCAAGTTCCAAACTACCCAAGGAGTAAGACTTTGTCTCAAGAGGAAAAAAAGACAATTCTGCATATTTTCTCTTTCATGTAATATTGATGTGCCAAGTCATATTTCCAAAATTATCTTCAGATTCAATAACATTTATTTGTGTGTGTTTATGTGTGTATATTTGCATGTATGTTTTATGTGTATGTTTGTGCATATATGTGGGTATGTGTGTGGATGTATATGCACACACACACGTGTGTGTGTGTTGGCAGATGATTATGAATTAAAGAAACTCTACTGAAAGCAAAGACTACAGTAAGCAGAGAACTTGAGACTGTCTTGAACACAGTCTGACCTAACTGCTCAGCCTGTTCATTCTGGCCTAATACATCCTAACACCCCTTGTTCTGTGAACAGTCCTGAGTCCATTAAGAAAACACCCTGACTGAGCTGAATCTACAGTAAGCAATTTGTCACAGCACACTGTGGAAAAGTCCCAGCTCTGATTCCAGAAGAGATCCACCAATAATGTAAGCTTTACGGTGAGAGGTTTGTGCAAATACTCAAAGGCTTTCTTTTACCATGTAGAACAAATCTTGTACCTCTGGATTCAACCACCCAGAAGGCCTCAAAACACAAGCCAAGTAAAGACAATAGACAAACAGCTGCTCTTCATAGCCTGTTACACACATGTTAACGTTGTGGAGTTGCTGAAGAAGCTCTTTGACCCGCAGTACTTTCTCAACAGTTTGAATTTCTCCCTCTATTGCTGGTGTAGAAACAAGCAAAGGCCATGAGAACAAGATACCAAACAAGCTGACACCAAGCAACTCTCTAAGCAATGAAGATGCTTCATGCACTCATAATCACTGAAAATAAATCTCTCTCTTAAGAAAAAGTTCACATTACATATCAACACAATTGCAACTGAACCTTGAGGACAGAAGGTGAGCAGCAAAATTTTAGTACTTTCATTTGGATGCTCATGTTTAATGCAGTGGAGGAAGAGGGATTTTGAGGTCCACATGTGCACACAGGCAATTTAATTACAATTAGAGTATTAAACCATATTAAACTACCACTGCACTGTAAACTGCAACTGTTCTGTTTTGTGTGGTTTTCATAATTAATTTTAACAACTTCTTTGTAACTCCTAAGCAATATTTCTAAATAACTCCCATGAAATGCACAAATATTTTGCAAAAAAAAAACCAAAAAAAAACAAACCAAAAAACAGCCAAACCAAAAAGCAAATAAACAAAAAACTTTGCTATCACTGTATCATACCCAGTATCAGAAACTTCCATCAAATTGAAAATCCCAGCTGCATTGCTACTATGGTATAAACTCAAATCACTCTTGATCTCTAATATAAAATAAGTAAATCAGTCGCGTAAGTCTTAATCAACACTTTAATCCAGCACTCAACATCACTGCTCTCCATTTATACAAAATATCATGCAGTTTCATTTCTGGTGAATACCTTGCTTGAAGGAGGCATCAGAAACAGCTGGAGACTATCAAGCCAGCAAGGCTCAGCAAGATGACATTTTTTTCCTTATCTAAATTACATTTTAAAATGCATGCTCAAAAGTAGTCTCATTCAGATCTTCATCATCTCTACATGTCTATAAGATTCCATTGAAATCCAAAGTTTGATTAATTTTTTTTCTTGAGATCTCTTTTTTTATTCATATTTTAAAACAATATTTTCTCATTCTACATACCAATCCCAGTTCCCTCTCCCTTCCCTCTTCCCACTCCTCCTACCTTCCCCACTCCATCCACTCCTCAGAGAGAGTAAGCCTTCCCAAAGGGAGTCAAGAAGGTCTGGCTCATGACTTTGAGGCAGGACCAGACCTTGGTCCAAAGTTTGATTATTTTAATGAAGAACTGTACAGGGAGGCAGCTCTTACCTGCATTGGAGCAGATGACATCTTGAGAGTTCCTGCACATCTGGTTGCTGATTTTTTTTGTCAGGTTGCACTTTGTTGGGTACTGGCAAGCTTCCCCAGACCAGCCCGCATCACACTTGCACTTGCCGCAGTCACAAGTACCGTGACCTGAGAGATCAACAACATTTAGTGAGACTCAGACAAGGGAGGGTCTATCATAACAAGAACTCTTAAGAGTGCTGCTGCTTCTCCTGTTTGCACTGGGCCCTCACTGGGACTCCTTTTGGATATCCTACCATTGCCTTGTGGCCTAGAGATTCTGTAGTTTTGGATCTATGGGACCATCTCCGTCACATGCTCTGTCTTGTCATAGATGGAATGGATGTTGGGCTGGTCCAACTCACAGCCCTGGTTCTGAGCATGGCTTGTAGCTGGGTTGGGTCAACCCACTAATTTTCCCTCATCCTCACCACCATTGCAAGCTCTCCAGCACTAGCTAGCTCACCTAATGCAGCCAGTGGCAATGGGTAAGACCAGTTCCTGCTCTCAGTCCCTCAGATGGCTTACCTGCACCCACACCAATAGGGCCAGTTCTACTGTGTTACCCAGGCAAGATGCAGATGCAGTGCCCACTCTCCTGAGTGCAGCAACTGGTGAGAGACAGGACCAGCTCTCCTGCCCTCATATCCCTGAGGCCAGCTCTCCCTCCTGCCACATATGGTGAGGTGATGTGGGAGTGTTCTTCTGTATTTTATATTACTCTCATTGGTTGAATAAAGAAGCTGCCTGGCATGTAAGATAGGTCAGCCCTTAGGTGGGCAGAGTAGACAGAACGGAAATTCTGAGAAGAAAGGAAGTGAGCCAGTCGCCATGAGGCTCCCGCCACAGATGGATGCAGGTTAGACTTTTCTGGTAAGTCACCACCTCGTGGTGACATACAGACTTTTATAATGGGTTAGTTTATGATGTGAGGGATAGCCAAGAAGAGGCTGGTGATGATGGGCCAGGCAGAGTTTAAATGAATATAATTGTCATGTGGTTATTTTGGGCATAAGCAAGCAACCAGTGGCTGAGCGGGCCGGCGGCTGGGAGCTGGGTGCCGGGAACACAACACAAACCTCTCCCCCACTTACAACAGTGAGGGGATGGGGTAGGGCGTCTTTTCCTCACCCATGCCACCACATGGGCAGATGAGGGCAAGACCAGCTCTCCTATGTTGATAGTCTTGAGGCTGGTTCAGCACCACCATCACCCCTGCCAACAGGGCCAGCTCTACTGTGCTGCCCAGGCAAGATGCAGGATCTGTTCTCCTGAATGTTGCATCAGTTGAGAAGGAACAGCTTTCCTCCTCTCTCGACCCTGGGGCCAGCTTTCCCACAAGAAAGCAAGAAGGTAACAAGAAGCAAGAAGCAGGGTGGGGGTGGGGAGTCATTCGCGCACCCTTGGCCAGCTCATCTGCAGCTGCATCAACAGGGTCAACTCTGCTGTGCTGCCCAGGAGAGGTGCAGGGCTCTATCTCCATAGTGCTGTTCGCCTGCTTTCATGACTCCAGAGCCAGCTCTGCTACCTGCCACATGTGGTGAAGGACAGGGGTGCACATTTCTCCCTCTCTCATGCCCCCACATGGCAGATGTGGGGCAGGACCAGCTCTCCCACTCTCATGCTCTCTGAATAGCTGGCTCCCACCACCCCTCTTTCCAATTGGATCAGCTTTGCTATGCTACCCAGGCAAGGTGCAGGGCCTGCTTTCAAGAGTGCTGCAGCCAGTGAGAGGGCCAACTCTGTGCAGCCCTATCCTTATAACCTTTGGTGATAATAGTAGTAGTCCTGGACATCAACTCAGACATGGCTCTTGGCCCTTGGCAGCAGCCCAGGCCAAGACATCACCATGGACCCAGGTGGCAGGCAAGACGCCTACATCTGCTCTGCCTCCCTTCAACTCCGCAGATATATACATCTCCATAGGATATAAACCATTCTGCCCACACCCCACCACATATTCGCTCACCATAAAGGCACCTAACCAGTTGGCACCACAAGGCATTGGGCAGGCCTGTGGTTTCTTCTATCCACCCAGGGCAAGTGACCCTAGGCAGGCATGTGGGTATCTTTCACCCACCTAGTTCCAATTCTGATATTTCTTTTATACATATATTAATTAATACCATGGAATTACATAAACATTAAAATGTTCATTTTGTTTCTTAATGAAGAAATTTGGCTCATTCATCAAAAAGAGAAGAGTCATATTCTTATTGAATTGCCTCAGTCCCCTGTGTTTTCAATCGTTGTTTTGCTTGTAGGCTATGCTATTTAAAGGACTATCAACACAGGCTTTATTAAGTCCTGTTTGAGAATGCATATTAATGATTTTATTGTCTATTCATTAGTCAGCCATAAGTTCAAATCACATAAAATTCATGATCCAAAAATTTACAGATTTCAAACTCAAGCTGATGTGATAGAAGTAATTAAGGTAGTATTCCACCAATGTTTGTCACCTTGTGTGGCAGAGCATAGTTTATAAATTCTGGGAATAAGATATGACACTTCCTGACCTCCTTTGACCTTTAACTGGACCTTAGAATTTGAGCAGTTTTGATGGTTGTTGAGAGTACATTCCTACATATTCAAAAATAACGCTATGTCTAAAATTATAGACTTTATAAAGTAGAGGTATTGACCTCAGGTCAACAATCTTTTGAGGTGATAGGAGAACATCCAGGAGGTCATTCAGGATGCATGGATCAGGGGCTGGCCATTGGGCTGTGTTCAGCAGGCCATGAACCTATGTCTGGCTGAAGATAGGAACTTCCCTTCATAAAATCCAGTCTATGTACATGTTTTTATTTCTACTGAACTTGTCCATAATAATCCTCAGAAGAACCCTAATACAGTTCATTTTATTGACATGTATCACTTTTTGTTCTGTTTAGGTACACAGTTAACTTAGTTAACTTGGTATCATATATAAGCATAAGAGATTGTACCTGTCCAATATCCAGTCTATTTATTAAACTGTTTGTTAGGTTTCAAGCCTGAGACAAATGGCTGAGGTGCCTATTTTACACACCAAAGTGGACCTGGCTGCCAGTCCTCCCTTAGTCCCTACCTACTACAAGTACCTCCTTACTGGCCTCCCCTATCCCTTTCTCCAGCCCAGAGACTGGGCTGCCCTTCCTTATATAATGCAACAGTTTTTGTTACCTGGTCCCTTTCATTTACTCTCTTTGGGTATCCTGGCTACTGCCACTGGATTCCCTTTTTCCTCCCCTCTCTGGCCTCCTCTCATGGCTCAGGGACATGTCCAAGCACTCTTCCAGATGTCCCTGACTCTGTCTATGCACTTTTTATCTATAATATACCTTCTCCTCCATCATATCTAGTAGCAGTCATGTTCTTTTCCTTTTCATTTATGTCCTTATTTGTCTGGTGTTGAGCCCCAGGAACAATCATGCCCTTTCCTTTCATTTTTTTCTTCATTCACTGTTAATCCAAATTTTTGAAGTAGACAAGCTTCTTTCAGTTGATAAAGAATTTTAGTGTTGTATTGACTCTTTAATGATGCTAATATGTTAGGTGAACTGCATACATTGCCACTTCTCCCAGTTCCATTTGAGCCACTTCTGATTGTAAATCCCAATTTTTTAAAAAAAAGGTTCATATCAACAGCAAAAGACAGAATTTGCTTAGAAAAAAAAAACAAAAATCAAAAGCAAAAAAATTGACTGATTAAAGAATAAAATGACTACTTCATGATTCTTTTACATTGCACAGAATACCTTACATTCTAATTTGAAGATGTGTGTGTGTGTGTCAGAGATAGCAAACACTTGATAATTTTGTGAGTCAAAGATTAAAGAATTTTTATTTAAATAAAGATATTAAAGGATAGAGAAAAATAAAGGACACTTATACCAGATAGGAATAAATACTCCATACCATACTGACCCCAGGGATCATCAGTGAAAACAAAAATCTAAGAAGTTTATTCCTCAAAGTGGTCCTGGGAAACCTAAGTTCTATTCCAGCATGATCTCTTCTTGTCACATTAAAAAAATTAGCATTTCATGATTTGTTCAACCCACAAAGTACAGAGACACACCTCCAACCTTCTTTTGTCTCCCAGACATGTCATTCATTCCCATCATGATATACACTTCTGTGAGTCACAGTATGATCCTGGATTCATCTGACCCAGAACCAGGTTCGCATTTCTGAGGTCTAAAGGTGGTTTTAGAGAGCCCATGGCCACATCAAGTCCTAGCCAGAAAAATAATCTCCAAGCCTGACTCTATGGAATGAGCAGTTTGAGTGTTTCTTTTCTAAAACTTCAATTCCCATAACTCTGAAATTCAGTATTTAAATGAATAATCCAGCATACTTGAAAACAAGCCCATTGACCTTCAAGTAAATTCTAAGGAGTCAAGGGAAAACAAACACACAAAACAAAAATGTCAGAGAAAAACAAAACAAGACCCAGCCAATTCAGTGGGGACACCACGTGCAAGATTGCTTTCATTCTTTGCAGCCTCAGCCATGGTGAAGCCAATCACAGTAAAATATAAAATCAGAACTTCAATCCTGAGGGAGAATTCTATGACCTAACCTGTTGCTGAGCTAATGCCTTGCTCCGACAGTGATATAAAAAGGGTTATGTGAAAAAATAGTCAAGTCACTGCCACTACATCATCACTTCCGTATGAATTTTAGAAGGGCAATGTGAAACTGCCCTCTCCCTGGACTTCTGGTGAGGTCCTTAGAAGGTATGGTAGTTTGAATGTAATTGATTCCCATAAGCTCATGGGGAGTGTCACTATTTACAGGGGAGGGTTGTTGGAGTAGGTATGACCTTGTTGAAGAAAGTATGTCACTGTGGGGGTGTGAAGGTCTCACACCCTCAAACTATATCCTGTGTGGTGGTTTGAAAGAAAATGGCCCCCAAATGAAGTGGTAATGTTAGGAGTTGTGGCCTTTTTGGAAGAAGTATGTCACTGTTGTCACTGTGGGGTTAGACTTTGAGGTCTCTTTTGTTCAAGCTTCCCTCATCATGACTATCAGTTAACTTTCTGTTGCCTGTAAGGACTCTCAGCGGCTCCAGAACAATGTCTGTCTTCACACCACCGTGTGTGAAGACATGCTCCTTGCCATGATGATGATGGACTGAACCTCTGAAACTATATGCTGTCACTTCAATTAATTTTTTTTTCTTATAAGAGTTGCCATGGTTATGGTGTCTTTCCATAGCAATAAAAACACTAATTAAGACAGAAGTTGGTAGTAGGGACTAGGGTATTATTTTGATAGGCCTGACCATATTGGAAGAATTTGGACTTCAGGAGTTTGGGTTAGGAAAGCAAAGAAATGCTTTAAGCTCTTCTTATTGAGAAATACCAGTAGGAGCATGAGAGACAGTGTCATTAAGAGTTATTTGAATTGTGGGGAGATGGCTCAAGAGATTTCAGAGGAGAAAAATTTTAATATGTTGTCCAGAGATCATTCTTGTGATATTTCAAAGAAGAATGTGGCTGCTTTTGGCCCCTGTCCAAAGAGACTGCCTGAGTTTAAGTGGAGAGTTTTGGATTAATTCTGTTGGCAGAGGAAATCTCAAAACAACATAGTGTAGACTCTGTTGTGTGGTTATTTGAGGAGAAAAGCAGCAACAGGAAGAGGAATGAAGCTAAGACCTATGTTCAATGAGATAAAATTAAGAAACAAAATAAAGAAAGTGGAAATGCAGGGCAAGATCTCACCCAGCTAAGGGATTAGTGTTGTGGTGCATACCTTTAATCCCAGGACTTGGAAAACAGAGGCTGCTAGATCTCTGAGTTTGAGGCTAGCCTGATCTACAGAACAAGTTCCAGGACAACCAAACTTAGGCAGTAAAGAAAACCACAAAGAAAAGAAAGCTGGTGAATATGTAATTAAATGAGGGGGGCTTGTCCCAGCCCCAATAAGCAGTAGAACTTGGCAGATTCAGTCACATGGTTCTGGCTTTAGGGAGAGAAGAAAGGGGTTATATAATCTCCCTCACTCACTAAATAAGGCTGCTAAGATCAGCCATGTGCCATGTGTGTCCCTGAATTGAGACCTAGAGAAGCCATTGCATAAAGCTGTGAGAGTGAAGCCTGGATTACTTTGGAGACCCCAAGATATTGGAGATGACAGGGATGGATGGAGATGGGATACTTTCCCAGGAAAGCAGCCAACAGGGAGTGTAATCAGCCCAAGAAACAGACATGAAGATGCAGAGTTTGGAATTTGCCCAGATGGGTTTTGGTTTTGCTTTGATCCAGTATTTCCTCTTCAATCTCTCATCCCACATTTTAGAATGATAATGCATATCCCATTGGAAGTTGTGATGTGTATTATTATTATTATTATCATTATTATTTTATTTTATAGGGGATTGCAGTTTTGCATGAATCTCAGAAAAGACTGTGAACTTTGGACTTTAAATCTTTGTTGAGACTATTATATGCTGTGGAATAAAGCTCCTGTACCCTATAAAGATTTGTCACTCATGTTGGTTGACTAAAATGCTGACTGGCCAGTATCCAGGGAGAAAGTATATGCAGGGAGACCAGTCTAGAAGAATTTTGGGAAGAGAAAAGACTCAGTCAGCAGTTACCACCCAGATGAGGAGGCAAGATGAGAATGCCTCACTAAGTAAAGTACCAAAGCACATGAATAAATGTAGATAAGTATTCTGGGTTAATTTATGTGATAAAGGCTAGTTAATAATAAGCCTAAGGTAATAGGCCAGAGAGTTTACTGTAGGAGGGTCTGTCTTTATTTCTGTGCTTTGATTGGTTAAATAAAAAAGCTACCTGGGCCATTTGATAGGGAAGGACTTAGATAGGTGGGGAAAAGAGAAGAGGACGCTGGGAAGAAGACTGGGTCAGAGCCAGTCGCCATGAAGCTCCCGCCGCAGATGGATGTATCTTAGAACAGTCCAGTAAGATTACCACCTTGTGGTGACATACAGACTTTTATAATGGGTTAGTTTAGATGTGAGAGG